>ML286541.1:38285-116910 GCA_005239495.1 Nicotiana undulata
TTCTTTTTTTGAGTGAGAAGAATAGATGGAAAAAGGGAAGAGGGGGGGGGGGGTTGGAGGGGCGGCATTAGCCTGCTCCAGAGAAGGAAAAGGCGTCAAAATAGGGAAAACATGTTATCTAGGTAAGCACCCTCCACTTCCAACCAAGAGGTTGTGAGTTCGAGTCTCCCCAAGAGCAAGGTGGGGAGTTCTTGGAGGGAAGGATGCTGAGGGTCTACTGGAAACAACCTCTCTACCCTAGGGTAGGGGTGAGGTCTGCGTACACACTACCCTCCCCAGACCCCACTTGTGGGATTATACTGGGTTGTTGTTGTTGTTGTTTATGTTATCTAGGTAGCCAAAGCTACGGTTACTTCGTTTTCTTTTTGCCTTTTTTCTGCGATTGGGTAAAACAATTTAGTGTTCAGTCCTTAAACAATCATTATCTAGGTAAGTGATTTTCTTACGAAAGCAATCAAAATTCTGTTGGACTTTACTTCATTAATTGCAGCGAATTCCTGATAGAGTAGCGTCGATGCGTTTTTGGTTTCTTCAGAACTCTATGTTCAAATTATCTTGAACATTGAATGTTCTTCTAGAGTTTCTCAATGATGCCTTCTTACTGCTAATATATAAGATAGAGCGGAAAGATGAATTGAAGGTCTGCCACCCAGAGCTGTGAGCGCCCTAGGCTTTGGAAGGGTCAAAATCTTGTTAACCATATGTGACATTAATTCTTTCCACAATTTATGTATCAGATACTGTCAATAATTTCTTGATCCAAATATTCAATTCACAATTGCACCTACGGTATCTCTAAGTTGTCCATTTCTACAACCTTGTTGAATTAGGTCCAAACCGTTGAGGAACAAGTTAGAGCTGCTGCTGAGCACAAACTTGGAGTTGCTAACCAAAGCATTACTGCTGGATTCTTTGATAATAACACAAGGTCTTTTGAAGGAAGTTATTAGAATTGGAAAATCTGTTCAACCTTTTGACTACTTTGGTGAATACATTGTGCTTATAAACGTATTTAACTTGGTTGTAGTGCGGAGGACCGAAGGGAATACTTGGAGTCCCTCTTGCGTGAAAGCAAAAAAGAGGAAGCTGCACCCGTTCTTGATGATGATTCTTTGAATGATCTTATAGCGCGAAGGTAAAATAGCAGCAGCAAATGCGCTCTTATTCTGCTGTGAATTCATTGATATATTATTATTATTATTATTATTATTTCCAGTGACTTGCGTAATATGACATTACTTACACCAGAAGAGCAAATTATGCTGTGTTATGATTTTATCTAGTTCATTCCAGGCAGTATGGCACTGAAACTGCATCTCAAAGCCACATCACTCTTAGGACCAATATTTCATTTATCAGAAAAGTGGCATTTGAAGCTCAGTGCTGACTACCATTTTGTCCCTTTCCCCCTTTTTTCTTCTTTCATTGTTGAGAGCTGGAGGTTATATTTGCTGGCTAGTCATCAATTCATTTTTGTTCTATGGCACCGGTGCTATGGGTTCTTTTGCTTCTTGAATTCGATTCTTTATTTTTTTATTTGATCGTAGAAAAAAGTTTTGTTTTTGTTTTTTATTGATGTTTTTATTTTGACTAACATGTATTTAACATGTATTTGCAAGAACTATTTGGCCTACTCGCCATCAGGTGCATAACTCTGATATCTCTACTCCCCATGTGCAGTGAGCCAGAAATTGATATATTTGAATCAATTGATAGGAAAAGGCGTGAAGAAGAGATGGTAATCATGCCAATACTTTATTCCAGGCTATTTAAGTCTCTCATTTTCTGGATGGATATCCTGTTAATCCGGTTGAAAAGTTATTCACCCAATTAGTTTATCATCATTTTACTAATTCACGCTTGGTAATGCAGGAAGTCTGGAAGAAGTTGTGTTCAGAAAGTGTGACACAAAGTTCAGAGCCCATTCCTCCTTTGCCCTCTCGGCTTCTTACTGATGAAGACTTGAAACCATTTTATGAAGCAATGAAAATAAATGATAAGCCAGCTGTGGCTCCTAGCCCTGGGTTAAAACGGAAGGGTGAGAGTCTTGGGGGCCTTGATATCCAACATTATGGACGTGGAAAAAGAACAAGAGAGGTTGGTTATGCTCTTGGAGACTGCAGGCACTTGCAACCATACCTTTTATCAATGCTTATACTATCTGTAAATAGTTTATTATCCATTAATTTGTTCATTTTAATTCTTGTTCTTCCTTAGGTTCGCTCATATGAAGAGCAATGGACAGAAGAGGAATTTGAGAAAATGTGCCTTGCTGAGTCTCCTCAATCACCTATTCTAAGGGAAGAAATTCAGGAAAAGAAATTCCTTCCAATCTCTGGCACTTGTCCTGCCCCTGCTGTTGCCATTAGTGAAATACAAACGCCAGCACCGTATCAACCTCCTCCCCAGCAGCCTGTGCAAGAACTTCCCCCACAGCCTGCCCAAGAACTTCCCCAACAGCCTGCACAAGAGCTTCCCCAACAACTTGTTGGGCCCATAGTTCAACAAAGCCCTGTGACCGTGACGCCGCCATCTAAACGGGGCAGGGGAAGGCCAAGGAGGACAGCAATAGTGACTGAAATCTCACCGTCCTCTGTCGTTCTTTCAGCAACTGCAGCTGTAAAGGTGGATAGCATATCCGTTGCAGAAAATACTTCTACCAGTCAGGCAACTTCTGGGCCTGTTTCTGTGTCCGTTCCTTGTGCTTCCTCTGTGGAAAGTACCAGTGCAACTATCTTAGAGAGTGCTACTGCTGTTGCTCCTAGCCATCAGTCAATTGTTCCTTCTGTTGCTTCTCTCTCTGGTCCTCCTTGTCCTCCTACAAGTGGGCAGGGTAGGGGACGAGGTAGAGGGCGAGGTCGAGGCAGAGGGCGAGGACGGAAAATTGAAAATGGAGGAGAAGCTCCAGGGCGTAGAGGAAAACGACAGAGTATTACAACAGATGCGTTTCTCTCCTCTCCAACTCAAGCAATAAGTGAGCCTGTCTCGGCAGCACAAGGTGTGAATGTTTTGAGTTCTTCAAGTCACCATATGCCTCCAACACCTCCCTCAATGGTCAAGCCTGATCTGGTGCCACAGGTAGTGGCAGGTTTGGGTTCAGAAGATCTTGATCATGCTCCTGCTTCCGTGAGGGATGCTAATAAGGAACTGAATTTAGTTTCTGTGATGCCTCTTGCATCATCTTCCACTAGCAAGGAAGTACTCTCTGTTTCAACTGTTCCTGTTATTCCATCATCTTCTTCCAGCCAGGACCCTAGTTCAATTTCACCTGCAGCCGTCCTTCATTCATCCTCAAAAACCCCTTCAGAAGACCATCTTTCCCTCTCTGCCGCCCAGACCGAAGCTACTCAGCAAGCTAATGCAATTTCAGTAGTGCCTCATAGTTCACCTTCGGTTGGCACGGAACCGAGTTCTGCGTCTCCTGTTCCTCTTCATTCTTTAATTTCCAAGGACTCCGGTTCAGTTTTACCTGCTCCTGTTCCTGCATCATCTTCTGCATGCATGGAACTAAGTTCAGTGTGTCCTGTTCCTGTTGTTGCATCCTCCTGTTCCACCATGGGTCCAACTTCGTCTGCACCTGCTCCTCTTCTTTTAGCATCTAATGCAACAGGCAAATTAGATTCTGGATCAGATAAGGGGACATTTTCTTGCTCTTCTGCTATTTCAGGTCATGATTCTTTATGTGATTCTTCTATCTTGAAGAATATTGGTCAACGAGATTCTGGTGTAGGAACTGATCACACTTCTGATCCAGTGCCACCATTGCCTGCAATTTCATCGGTTTCACAGTATAGCACTCCTCCCACTGCACCTAAGTCAGGTAGAGGACGAGGACGCAAGCCTCAAACTGGAAGTGAGCCACCACGGCGCAGGGGGAAGAGACATGATTTGATCACCGCAACTGTTACTGAGGGGTTAGGTGCTCAGGATCCAAGACCAATTGAACCCCCACAAAAGAGAACCAGGTTATCCATTGGGAGGAAGCCCACTACAAGAAGCAAGCGTGAGAATGAAGCTCAACAAGTAGTTGTAGACCAGTCGGTTGCATCTCAAAGGACTCCAGATTTTTCTGGTGGACAAATCCCAAAAGACATGGTCCGTACTGAAGTTGATCCACAGAACAATGCTATCAACAGTGGTGCATCTCAATCCCATGCTATTCTGGTCCCTGGTCAGGTGGGTGATAATGTAAACCCTGATATTGCTACTGCTGAAAAGGTTCTCGATGGTGCTCAGAGAAAGGCAACTCTGATCCAATCTGCCGCATCTCAAAGTTGCTCTGATCCTCCTATTAAGCTGCAGATTAACAAGGTCAACTCTGGCGATTCTCCTGCTCAGGTTGGTGTATCTGCTGAACAGGTTTATACTGCTAATGTGAATTTTTAAACTGCTATGACTAAAAAGGTTCTCCAGGAAGTGCAGGAACAAACAGCCATTGTCCAGTCAGATGCATCTCAAAAGATTCCAGATCCTAATGCAAGACTAATCCCTCAAGCTATGTTGCGTTCTGAAGTTGAGCTACATAGCAATGCTATCAAATCCAACGCATCACAATCCAGTGGTCGTGCTGCTGAACAGGTGGATACTGTTAATATAAGCTGTGGAGCTGCTACAACTAAGGAGGTTCTCAGTGAGGATCAACAAATAATGGAAGTTCAGTCAGCTGCATCTCAGACGCCTTCAGTTCACTCTGTTGGGAAAATCCCTGAAGATATAGTGTGTAATGAAGTTCAGCCACAGTCTGATGCTATCCAAAGAGATCCATCACAATCCCATGTTACTCTTTCCTCTGCACGGGCGGACAATTTCAAGGAACAAGAAAATGCTATGACTAGAGAGGTCCCCTTGGTAGCTACACTATCAGAGACCAAAGAAGAGGGATATTCAAGAAGTAAATATGAAAGCCCTCCAATTTTACCTGTATCTTCTTGTGATGAGTTGGCTGTATCAACTTCAGGATCAATGGCTCAGGTTATTGATTGTCTGGTTGAGAAGAGTGAAGGTGATTCTAAGGGTGAAGGTGCTGAAAAGAATGAAACTAATTCTAAAGGTGAAGGTGGTAAAATTGAGGCTATGAATGACAAATGTGAGAGTGATTGTAAGAATGAAAATGATGAAAAGGAAGCTGGGAGATGCATGAAGGCTGGTGAATCACAGGCATCTCTAAGTTATGTCGAACCTACATTAGTTCAAATCCATGTAAGCAATTGCACGAATGCTGCTCTCCTCGATAAGGAGGATTCATGCAAAACTTCACTGGCAGGTAAGAGTGGGCCAAACATGGCTGCAGAAAAAGATGTTGACCAGCTACAGACAGAGGATCTTTCTCTTGATAAATCATTTGTTAGTAAAACTGAGGTTGCCAGCACTGAGAGTCGTGCTGGTGGTGGACTCACAAAAGAACAGGAGACAGGAGACACCGTAGAGGAGGAGACTGTTGTTTCACCTGCAGTGGGGACTGGCAGTCAAAATATGAAGGGAATCACATCCTTTGCATCTCCATCTACCGAGACAGAAGCTTTAGTTGATGTTCGTCGGGAGGATAAACTTGAATTATTGGGAGAAGGAACACATTCTGATAAAGTTGTAATGGCTGAGGTTTGCGAACCAGACAAGTTATTAGGTAACGCTTCACTGGAGATAACTAAAGATTTAAGTAGGGTGGAGGAAGAAAAGTCTTTGACTCCAGAAACTTTTGAGAAGCAAGTTAATGTTGCAGACTCCCTTACAGAAAAATGTGTGAGCGATCTTGCAGCACAAGGTCCAGATATGAAAGATTCAGATGCAAGTGAAGTTGCACCAAGCCCTAGAAATGAGTCCCAATCCAGTTTAACTATTGGCACTTCACAAAGGGAACCTGAACAACAAGCAATTGCTGAAGCAAACTTGCACCCAGGTATTTCTAGCAAGGACTATTCTTTATCTAGTTCGGATTTTTAATCTGATAAAGAGTTTGAAAGACAAAAGCAAATTTACTCCAGTACACCTTGTGAATCTGATATGACACCTATTGATAATTTTGTAGAGACTTTGCGAAGCACGGAATCTGGTGCTCGGGAGGAATCCCTTTCACTTAGGACTGCTTCAAATCTCGGAGCTGTTGAGGCTCCAAAAGAAACGTTTTGCAGCAATCATGACACGAATGGCGTAGCTGAATTTCATGGTAACATGAGTTCTGATGTAAAGGAAGATCTTTCTAATTCTGAAGCTAATGTGTCTCAACTGTGTCCAGCTGTTGGGTCATCTGAAAATCACCCAGAACTAAAACAGGTTAAGGTGAAAGACTTGCGAACTAAAATTTGTGAGGAGTCTGCTTCACATGAAGTTGATGATATTGTACCGCCTCAAACAGAGAAGGCTGGCGTTCAGTGCCGTGATGATTTGTCTGTTGAGACAAATGAGTGCAAAAGTTCTGAAGATAATGTAGATGTTTTAAATGGTGAACTAAAAAAACCTCTATCCAGCACAATTGCTGGAACATCTGAAAAGGTGGCAGATCTGCAGTTAGTTGCTGAGGAAAACACAGAAAGGATAAATGATGGCTCAATAGATTCAGGTCAGGTGGCCGAAAAGTCCGAGGATATATCAAGCCAAGATCTTACTGTTGAAGGTCAAGAGACAAAGGGAAGTGATGCTGCCGAAGATACTTCAACATCAAATTCTACATTTAATGAACCTCAACACGGTGCTGGCACATCTAAAAATGGAGTGGAATCTCAATTTTCTGCCTTAGAAAATATAGAAAAGATGTATAACGAGTCAGTGGCATCGGTTGAGGTAACAACTCCCAAACCTCTGATAAAAAAGTCACAGAGTTTGCATGTCCAAGACCTGGTGGACAAAGGATTTGATGCCACTGGAGATGTTTCAAAATCTAAGTCTGAACTAAATGAAGCCCAACCTGGTGGAACATCTCAAATAGGGGTAGAGTTACAGTTGGTTGCGGAAGAGAACTCAGAGACAAGGAATAAGGAGGATGCTTTACCTGATGCTACAGCTGTTAAGCCCCCATTGTGCAACTCTGAGAATTTGGGTATCCAAGATCCTGCACATCAAGAACCCGAGAACCAACGATCTGATGCAACTGAAGGGTTTTCAACATTAAATGTTGAACTTGATGAATCTCAACCAGAAGCAGCAGATGGAACTTCCGAAATAGTGGTGGAGTCTCATTCAGTTCCCAAACATGACATGGAAATTCATGAGGAGGTTGCTACCGGGGATGTTACAGCTGAGAATGCTGCAGTAGAGAAGTATAAAAAAATTCCCTCGATAGATGTTGCTGTTGAAGGAAAAGGGAATAACGAATCTGATGTAACAGATGAAATTTCCAATTCGGAACTCAGTGAACCTAAATCCAGTCAATCCACATTTAATGTGGAAACACATTTAATTTGTGATGAGTCGGGAATGACTGACAAGGAGGTGGCTCCACTTGAAGCTGAAGTAGGTGAAACTCCATGCAAAGATTTTCCTGGTTCTGGTAGAGACTTGAAAGTTGAAGGACAAGAAGAAAAGAAGTCTACTGCAAGTAAAAATGTTTCTAACCCCGAGAGTGAAGAGCCTAAAGGCAGTCTAGGTGCTAGACCCGCATATAGTGGGGCAGAATCACAATTGGTTGCTGAGAGGAACTCCGAGACAGCTCTGAGCAAGGAGGTCTTTTCAGGTATAGTGAGCTCAAATCTACAGTTTCTACGTGTGCAGCACCGAATTCTGCTAGTAGCACTTTCAAATTGTTTCTCTTCCGTATTAATAGTTTCTCTTCCTGCTTCAGGCAAAGAAGAGGACTCCAGTATCAAGCAAGGTGGAGATGAAGACTTGTCAACTGCAACAGAGTATGGTGATGAAGAATTTTCATCTGCTACAGGGGCTGGTGATGATAAAACTGTCCCCACTGCAGTTACTGATGCTTGATCTGACATTTCCTGTATTGCAGGTAATTTGTTGTTCTTGCTTTAACGATGTTTCAGAACTTGGATACTTTGACCATGTGTTCCTGTTTTTGTTTTATTATGTACATTGTTATTCGATTGAGGGCAGATAAGTATTCCTTTTATTGCTGTTATCGATTACTGCCTGCTTGGATTACTTACTATGCACAAAAGGGCTGTATTAAATGTTCAATCAATTAGGCATCTTAATATCCATTTACTATGTCCTTGCTTTACTAATTGTCACATTTTGCAAATTCCTTACTATTAGTTCCTTTTCTGTATGGTTGTTCGGAAACAATTTATAGGCTGAATCACCTCTTAGGCAGAATAATGTCATTTGTTTTCCAATCGTCATTCCTTTCTTGGCTCATTTTCCTGTGCTATGTAGGATTTCTACATTACCTCGAGGGTTATGCTTTGCTTGTCTGTTTCTTAATGCATGGGCTGTTTTACAAAATCTCCATCTGCGGCAGAAATAGTCGTGCAAGTGGTTTTTACCAAGTTCAGAACAACAACGAATAGTGCTATAAAATGTTTTCTTGTCATTGTTGGGATCTTATGTCACCAAATTCAGGCAGAGTGGAATTAAGTTCCTTAGGCTTCCTGCAGCTAATCTTTTCTTTAAAATGGTTTTGCCTCTTTTTATCCCTCTGGGGATATCTGATTTAAAAGTTTTACCTCCCTTTTTTCGTGATATAGTAAACTTTAACCCCGAAACATTTACCCAGGAGTGCAGCAGTGACCCATTTCCACTTTGCTCCATTTTGCGACTCTAATCACAACCATATGATTGGAAGTGGAGGTAGCACTAGGCTACCACTCCCCTGTCCCTTACATCGTTTCCCATTTTAAACCCTTGTCAAGCTCTTAGTTATATCTATTTTTATTTATTTATTGATTTGTATGTGTGCAGGCAGGCAGTAAAGGTGGATTTTTGCGTCTTATTCAAAATGCTTATGAAAAGGTTACGTCTTGACAATCTTGGTAGGATAGGGATTGATATAAACTAGCAACAGTTCCTTGAGGATTTCCAGTTCTTCATGCGGATCACCCGGCGTAAGTTGTGGCAATTCTGTCATGATTTATAACTCTTTAGCTTTTTTCATCTACTTTTTCTTTTTGCTCAAGTCAGAGAGAAAAGACACCAGTGGGGAAAGCCTATTATTCTGGTTTCATGAACTTCCGTCGCTCCTACATACTGTGATGACAGCTAGGGAGAGTTGAATTGTCTCTTAATCTGTTCGATGCAGGATTGATTCATAAGATGTTTTCCATTGTGCTAGGTTTAGGGGTGGGCTTGTTTCTTGTTTAAAATGTGCATTCATCTTCGTTGTCAACGAGAAACTGACCTTTTCGCTGTAACAGGTGATGGATGAGCAGGACTGGCATCGCCGGAACCTGCATCTTCAAAGCGGATGACTCAGGTCAAAGGTTAAAGTTAAGATAGTATGTGAACTGGTAGTGTGTACTCCCTATTTGCTGTAAATTATATATGTAGTTATTAGCTCATTCCTCCCTCCCTCTTTCCCCGGGGTGTATGCAATATAACCTGGTCCAAACTGGCAGCTCGCAGCTGTATCAATATTATTTCCGCTAGTCAGAAGCTCCTCTTTCTGGCCAAGTTTCTCTCTCACAGGCCATTGACTTTACGATTGCACCTGAATTGTCCATAGTCGTCTATTTACCTACTTATCAATTTGTTTTTCCGCTTTCTAGGCCACGCTTTAACTTTTTGGTTATCTGTGAAGTTTAATGGGAAGTGCTAATGAATTACAGTCAGACCTCTCTATAACAACACTTCACTATAAAAGCCATGCTTTTCCGGAACCAATTTTTATGTTATGTTAAAATATATGTTCTATAGAACATCCAAATATATTCAGAACAAATGAGGCTGTTATAGATAGGTTTGACTGCAGTACCAAGAAAGCAGCTGTTCACACATAAATAGAGGCTGTTAGGTAGCACACTTGGCTACCTCAATCAACAGCCAAACGTAACGAACTAAATAAATCAAAAGGTATGCAAACTGGTCATTGCCTGCGTTGATTTACAAGTCTATGACAAGCCTCAAGTACAACAAGTAACACTGGAATTCTTGAAATGGGAAAACTGCACTTGAAGTTGAAAGGTTTTCTTCATTATATTATACTAACTTGTGTTAGCTTAGCAGACTTTACAAAAACCAATTCAACTTGGGAGATAAGAGGGAGGATTTGGCCTGTAATTAAGGTATAAACGTCGAAATTGTTCAGCAATTTATGTTTTCATGTTCCAATGGCTTTTGTCACAATTCTACTAATAGCTAATCTTACATAGTTTGTACATGTATTAAAGAATTAAGATTTGCTTATCTAATTATATCTAGAGTTTGAAGCGATATTTGTTATTGTTAACTCAAAACTCATAAAAGCACAACCGTTCGAAAGAATTTGGAATGTCCAAAAACATCATTGATGATAATCGTGCGGTAGTAAAGTCTTTTTACTAAATGGATTGAAAGAATATCGGCATACGAAAACCTTCTTCCTCCTTTTAATTTGTATCACTAGTGTCTTTTAATTTTTTAATAATGATAATGATCGAGCCAAGTTTAGTTGGTTTTCGAATAACTATATTTTAAAATAAGGATTTGAAGTTGGAATTGTTGAAACAGTGGTTTTAAAAACTGTTGTTGAGTTGTATTTCAAGTGTGGTTTATCAAATCTTCTATTTAAAAATAAATCTTCACTTTCCACTATATATTTCCAAATATCATACACTTGTTTTCTCTTTTCAATTACCATAAAAAGAAAATAATACCCGAGTGAAATTTCATTTCTTATTACAACTTGTTTGGATGGTTGTTATATATCGTTTCATAATGTATCGTATCGTTTTGATATATACAATGTTTAGATAGCTTGTATTATTTACCGTCATTTCATGATGTCAACAACAATATGAAGATGAACATGCAATATTATAAAGAAAAAGTAAGATACAAGATAATATAATTATACGAAAGAGTTGGGTAAATGATAAAATAGAATTATTTAATAATTTAAAAAGAGTAAAATGAGAGGGAAAAAAAGGTAACGACGCGACCACACCAAATCGGTCGTCCCATAAAGTGACACTTTTCGTCATTACGTAACGATACATTACAAAAAAGAATTAAGAACAATCAAAACAAACATTATATTGAAAGTAATAATACGATACAATACAAGGGGTAACAACCATCCAAACAAGCTGTAAAAGCGTTGTCCAAAATCCAAATGGGTATGAGTTCGCCACAACTCATTCAGTCAAAATAACGAGGACTCTGGATTTGAAGTAATAGAATTGTTGAATTATCAAAACTATTTCGATATATCTTTTCTGATGGACGCTTAGCTTTAGTATACATGCTTAGTGCTCACTTCTTCACCTGTATAAGATTTAGGCTTAATACAGTTAATAGGAATAGATACACAATAAAGTTGATATTTAAGTGCATTTAGCGGCGATATTAGTGAACTTAGCTGCTGTTTAAGTTTATATATAGCGGCAGTTTACATGCATTTAGCTGCAGTTTACGTGCGTTTAATGGCAATAGACAAATAAATAAAACTGAAATTACTGCGTAAAACTGAAACAATAGCTTCGCAGTATTATTTATTTAATGGAGGCTTTGGCAAATATTAAGTTTATCAATAAGAGGAGAGTAGTAATAATAAGAACAATAAACAAATAAATAAAATAAGTGATACATAAATAAGAATCGATAAATAACAGAAGCAGTATAATAATAAAAGTTAAAATAATAATAATAATAATAATAATAATGAAAAGGATAAAACTATAATTTATGATGTGAAAAGAAAACAGTCAAATTACAACATCTGAACACATTTTGCATACCTAAATAAACCATATTATCTCGCGTCGACGTCTTTGTTGACCATGTAATCATTTTCTAAAGTTGGAACCTGAAATGATTAAAAAAATAATACTATGAAATTAGGATCAAACTGGCCTAAAAAAATGGTATGTATACTAGAGAAGTTAGAGTTGTACCTAGGACTCAGAGAGATCAGAGATCAACAGATATATATGTTTGGAAATAATGGGACAATGCTTAGACAAGGAAGGTGTAAACAAGAAAAATATTATTAAATTAAGAATTAAACATAAAATAATTATGTAAGAAATAAACAAAAAGAGACACACTCTTCCTAAATGATAACTTCACACTGCCACCCTCGTGTATTCTAGGGAATGGAAAAGTATGTCTCATTGCTCCCAACCCTATGCCTTATAACTTTGTCCTAATTATAAAATCTTTTTGAAACACAAATCCCAAAATATATTGCAAAAATAATAAAGAAAAATAGAGATGAAGAAAGAAAGAAGAAAGCCAAAAAGGTAGTGATGAATGTTTTTTTCAAAAACATTTAACTTGAATTAAATGATAATATTAAATATTCTATGGGAGTTCGGGGGCACAGTATACACAGAACTTTCTAAGCGATGTCGTATTTATATAAATAAAAAATAATAAGTATTATTTATATCATTTTCCTACAAGTTGAAAATTTTGACCCAATAGTTAGTTGAATATTATTGCAACGGTAGGTATATGTTCAATTTTCCTTGACCTCAAATTTTTTACAAAATACCCACTCAAATATGTCCAACGGATCAAGAAATACTCTTTTGATAGAAAGCGGTGTCATTATTATATATATTGCTTCATTTTTGCAACATTATTAGTTTAAACATTTAAGGGGGGGAGGGAGCGTGAAGGAAAAAAATTAACCCTCGTATATTTATATCATATTATATTAATTTTTGTGATCAAGCGATGTTGATTAATATTTATAAATATATCCTTTTCATCATGCTATTTATTTTTTATGGACAGAATTTAAAATAATTAATTATCCTTTCTTTTGACTCAAGGAGAATTGGAATATTTTGATGCCAAAAGGTTCACATGCTTATCTATGTTTACTTTCTAACTAAATAGAAATTTTTTTGTTATTTCTTTTTCGTATTTGTATCTTTTACAAAAACTATTTCAATGATTTGTAAAAATTACTTTTTTATTAAAGTGATGACTAATCATCTCAGCAATCTTATCTAAGTAAAAAAATTTGAAATACTAAAACTATATAGAACCTTTTTTTTGGGTTAAACAATCAAAATTTTCATTTAACCAAGTATAATATTTACAACCCGCTAGCTCAACTGGACTCTTAAGCTAGTCCAATAACAAAATAACAACCACTTTTTATCTACTATATCTCCTCTACTTAATATCTCTACATATAACTATGCACGTCTAAGTAGAGTAGTTGCTAAATCTTTCTAATTCCTTGTGCCATTTGGATTCATTTTGCCCTCGTATGTGTAGCTCCAGTATAGTATTCTTCATCCTCTGAAGGCTTGATATCTTCGTTCCTTGAAATCTTTGTTGGTTCCTCTCTGCGCATGCCAATGGGATTCTCCAATAAGTCTATTGGACTTGGCTTTGTATCAATGAAATCTCATCATCCATACATAACGAATTGATGTGGTATATTCATATCATAATGAACAATAAGAACTAGCATTCTTATTGATACTTTAACTCACAGGGAAGAAAATCGATTTATAGATGGAATCAAATATGCAGTATTTACAGATAAAAGTATTCGGTTATTAGGGAAAAATCATTACACTTCTAATGTCGAATCAGGATCAACTAGGACAGAAATAAAGCATTAGGTCAAACTCTTCTTTGATGGCAAAGCAATAACTATGAATAGTCATCGACTTCCGGGAAGAGTAGAAGAATGGGACCTATTATGGGACATACAATGCATTACAAACGTATGATCATTACGCTTCAACCGGGTTATTCTATTCCACCTCTTAGAAAGAAAATAACTTAATAGCATGGCGATACATTTATACAAAACTTCTACCCCGAGCACACACAATGAAACTGTAGACAGTCAAGTGAAATCCAATCCACGAAATAATTTGATCTATAGACATCATCATTGTGGTAAAGGTCGTAATGCCAGAGGAATCATTACCGCAAGGCATAGAGGGGGAGGTCACAAGCGTCTATACCGTAAAGTCGATTTTTGACGAAATGAAAAAGACATATATGGTAGAATCGTAATCATAGAATACGACCCTAATCGAAACACATACATTTGTCTCATACACTATGGGGATGGTGAGAAGAGATATATTTTACATACCAGAGGGGCTATAATTGGAGATACCATTATTTCTGGTACAGAAGTTCCTATAAAAATGGGAAATGCCTTACCTTTAAGTGCGGTTTGAACTATTGATTTACGTAATCGGAAATAACCAATTAGGTTTACGATGAAACCTAGAAATCGATCACTGATCCAATTTGAGTACCTCTGCAGGATATACCTCAACAGAAAACTGAAGAGTAACGACAACAAGTGATTGAGTTCAGCAGTTCCTCATATAAAATTATTGACTCTAGAGATATAGTAATATAGAGAAGACAAAATTATTTCAAGCACCGATAGAACCGGAAGCGCCCCTTCTTTCAAAGAGGGGAGGACGGGTAATTCACATATCATTTGATGGTCATAGACGAATTGAAAGTTAAGCAGTGGGAATTCTAAAGATTCCCTACGAAAAATTTATAGATGTCTCCTACGTTACCTCTCTGCGCAGACATGGTAAATCACAACTGCAAACAGGAATCCTAGCATGTGAGCTCGAACTCTGCATGGACTTCTCTTCGTTAACCATTCAATCTCAGCATTCCAGCTACCGATTTGATGTCTTTATCCCAATCATTTTAACAATGCTTACCACATATTCCTGGAGTAATCACATTCAAAAAAGAGGTGCTCCATTGTGTCCTCAGTGTCCTTACACAGAGCACACAATCACTTGTTATTGATAGTCCACTTCCTTAGCCGATCCGCTGTAGCTAGCTTTCTATGCATGACTAACCACAGAATGAATTGATGCCTTGGTAATGCTTTTGGATCAATTGCAATCCTTTTCCAATGATACTTAGGGGCTGGGGCATTGTTGCAACATATATCTTTTTAATGCTAAACTTCCCATTTATACAATATTTATTCAGATCAGTAGAGGAATCCTTTTGAATTAGCCATTCCCTCGTGTCAAAGATCTTCCTAACTAGCCATCAGGCATGCTTAGGATGTGCATAGTCATTATGTCCTTCCCTTTGACATAGAAATTTTGTATCCATTGGATTCAGATGGTGTCCTTTTTTGCATTGATTGCCTATAGAAGCTTACATAAAGCAGCTTTGTTCCAATTAGACACATCAAGGACATTCAAACCTCTAGCTGAGAGTGACATACATATTTTGTCCCAAGCAATAAGTGCTCTCCTCGAAGGTTCATTACTCCCAGTCCAAAGGAAAGTTCTACAAACAGTCACACTTAGCTTAGTTATCTTTTTTGGCAATAAGAATACATGCGCCGAGTAGGTCTGCATTTCAAATATGACACTCTTGATCAGTTGTAGCCGACCATTATAAGATAGGAATTTAGCAGGCCAGCAATTGAGACGTGCAGTAATCCTTTCAATCAATAACATACATTGTTGGATAGATAGCTTCTTGAGGACAAAGGGACTCCAAGGTACTTGAATGACAACTCTCCTGCTGTGAATTGCATTTCTTTAAGGATCCCTTGGCACCTCTGCAATATACAATGCACTTTTCTCCATATTTGTTTTAAGCTCGACCTCTGAAAAATGTTGAAACCTACTCATAAGTAAGATTATGGATAGCTTCTCTGCTCTGCAATACATGATCAGGTCATCAACGATACACATATGGGCTATATTCTTTCTAGAACACCTCGGATGGTAATTGAAGTCTGGAATGCACTCTAGTGTCTTCAGTGATTGATTCAAGTATTCCATTACAAATACAAATAGGTAGGGAGATATTGGATCTCCCTACCTAAGCTCCTTCTTTGCTTGAAATTTGGTAGTTAATCCTTCATTTATCAGCAGAGAATAACTGTCAGTTGTCACACACTTCATCACAAGCTGTAAAAACTTCACAGGCATACCAATTTCTATTAGTATCATTTTTAGGAACGACCACTCGACTGAGTCATATGCTCTTTGCATGTTAACATTGATCAAACACCTTGGTGATACCCCTTTCTAAGTGTAACCTTTAACAAATTCATGTGCAATAATAACATTGTCTAATATGTTCCTCCCTTCTATAAATTCTGATTGAGAAGGCCCAATAATGTAGCCGACGACAGTCTTTAATTTTGCCGTTATGATCTTTGCAATGTGTTTATAAACTATATAGTAGCATGTTATGGGTCTAAACTCCTTAACATATGTAGGACTGTTAACTTTGGGAACCAGTATAATTGTGGTACATTTAATACTTCTCAACATTTTCCCATTTGCAAGGAATTCTTGTATAGCTTGTTTGACTACTCCTGCAATAAGACCCCAGTATGTTTTAAACAATTCAACAGGAATCCATCTATACTTGGTGCTTTTTCATTAGGCAATTCTATGAGGGCCTGATCTATGTCCTTTTCTGTTATTGGGCTATTAAGTTCTCTTTGTTGTTCTTTGGTGAGACAATCCATTTCTGGTTATATCGATATCAATACATGGTAATTCAATAGCACAAGTTCCCAATAAAGATTGGACGAATCATGTGAGTTCTTCATATTAATTTTATTAGCTTACTATTTGTGACAAATTTCATGTACGAAAATTAATAAGTGCAATCATGAAACAAATGTAAAGAAAATTTCTTTTTTAATAAAACTTGTGAGTACTTCTTGTCTCTAATTTATTTTCCTTGATTCGAGGGATGAAGCAACGTAAACAAGATGATGTGGACCTCCTTGTGATTTACTTGATCGTCAAGAAGAGTTAGTAGCGCTTCCGATTGATCATGCTCTATCAATTTGGCTCAGTTATTCTGGATCCTTGATCATTGTAGATGGAACCAATTCTATTCTTAGCATGCCTAGTCTTTAGATGCGCATGAAAGAATTTAACATTTTGATCTCCAGCTTTTATCCACATTGCTCTAGATCTCTGCCACATCACTTGGTCATTAATTCCTATCAGCAACATCAACTCTTTTTCTTCTAAGATCAGCTGACTATTAAATGGGTCCGCATCAATTTTCCCTTGAGCAATCTGCAATTGTACCCTCAAATTGTCAAGCTTTCTCTCTAATGAAGATACCTCTTTGTTAAGCTACCTTGCCTAGTCTTTTAGTCTCTGTAACTTTACCCATATAGAGTACATAGTATACCCCAATATTTGTTGACACCACACATCGTGCATAACCTTCTCAAATTCCTTATTATTTACTGGCACATTGTAGAGTCTAATGGTATTACCAAAATCCTAGTCGATGTTGCTATAACTTCTAAGCTCTGCATCTCTCTTATTACACCATGACCATTGGCAACCCTTCCTGTTGATGTCACGACCCAAAACCACCCGGTCGTGATGGCGCCAATCATGGAACTAGGGCAGCCGACACATTTTCAGAATAATTCGATACTTCATAATAAAGGTTTTTTTTAAAACCATTAATTAATAAAACTTCATAACATAAGTTTAAATAACAAGTGCGGAAAAATAACAAAAGTCCGATATCGGGGTGTCACAAGTCACGAGCGTCTACCAAGGACTATCCGAAAACAACTAAGACTATTACAGTTTGGAAAACACTAATATAGTCTAAGGAAGATAAGAGGGAGAGGAGCAAGGTTGCGATCTCCATGCAGCTACCTTGTCGACTCCGAGTATCCGCGACGGATGGAAGAATCAGCGCTCACTATCACGTCCAAAAATCCCTGGATCTGCACACGAGGTGCAAGGAGTAATTTGAGTACACCAACTCAGTAAGTAATAAATGTAAATAAGGATTGAGCAGTAAGAAACACATAAATCCATGTCATGAAATCATAGTAAGTACAACTTGCCTTCGAAACGGTGTATAAATCAAATCATCTTGTTTAAAACCAGATTTCAGTAAAAATCATTTAAAGATATTTTTCCAACAGTTTCAAAAGAGTTTCAATGAAGTTTAGAGGAAAACTGATGAAAATCATAAATAGCCCCTCAGGCAAAACATGTATCATAAACCGCCCCTCAGGCATAACATCACTCAAAATCAGTCCCTCGGGCAACCTTACAATCACTCGTAATCATCCCCGTGGGCACAACATGAATCAAGAACAACCTCTGAGGAAACATCACATCACTCACTCAGGGTACTGCGCTCACTAGGGGTGTACAGACTCCGGAGGGATTCCTACAGCCCAAGCGCTACAACAAGCCATTTCGTGGCATAATCAATCTGGCCCTCGGTCTCTCATATATCACAAATCAGTACAACATGCTGCGGCACGCAGCCGGATCCCACGATATCCCCACAACACAGTCCCTCGGCCCCACTCACTCAGAAACCTCTCAAGCCACTCGGGCTATCAATAAAACAGGGTGCTCAGCCCAAAATATTATTCTATGCATCAAAACCGAGTAAATAAGACTGAGTTATGAAATCAGCAAAACATAGCATGAATGAGTACATGTTTTAAATCAAAACAGTAAGGAAATAATAGTAAAAGCCCCCAAGGGACCAAACAACTTGGCACGAGGCCCAAATACGACAATCAGGCCAAAACATAGTAACACTTACTAAAACACAAAATATCATATAGTTTTCAGTCAAATACACAATTTAATAGTTGCTATGGGACGGACCAAGTCACAATCCCTGACGGTGCATGCCACATGCTCGTCATCTAGCATGTGCGCCACTTAAAAATACTGAACCAATAAGTTTAAATAACAAGTGCGGAAAAACAACAAAAGCCCGACATCGGGGTGTCACAAGTCACGAGCGTCTACCAAGGACTATCCGAAAACAACTAAGACTATTACAGTTTGGAAAAATTCCGAGACTGGCCAAACCCGACCCCCGAGCCCACGTCTCGGAATCCGATAAAAATTACACAACCAGAATCCTTATCCTCTCCCGAGTCCATGCATACCAAATTTATCAAAAACTAACTTCGTTTGACCCCTCAATCACCCAATTCTTCCTCTCAAGTTCCAAGCCCTAATTCCCCAATTTTCACCCTTAAATCCCACAAATTTCATGCTTAATCTACTGAAAATCATCATAGAATCGAGTTTTAGGTTCAAAAACATTACCTCAATACGTTTCCCCTTGAATCACTCTTCAAAATGCTTCAAAAAGGTCCAAGTCCGAACAAGAATGGTGGAAAATAACCCAAATTTCGCAAAGTCTCCAATTTATATGTTCTGCCCAGCAAAACCGCATATGCAGGACCGCTCCTGCGAGAAATTTTCCGCTTCTACGGAATTTCATTAAAAGCCCACTTTCTCTTCTACGGTCTCCACTTCGCACCTGCGGTTCTGCAGGTGCATTCCTCCTCTCGCACCAGCGCTCCTAGTCCCCAGCACCCTGCCCGCATCTGCGATCGACTCTCCGCACCTGCGGGCTCGCAGGTGCGCCCCCTTCTCCGCTTTTGCGATAAGGACCCAGGCTTCCAATATCTGCACCTGCGACTAGAATCCGCATATGCGATGCTCGCACATGCGGTCCCTTATCCGTAGGTGCGGCCACACCAGACTAGCAGCACCAGCTGCAATTTGTCAAGTCCAAACTTTCCGATGACCATCCGAAATCATCCTGAGCCCCTCGGGGCCTCAACCAAATATACCAACTCATCACATATCATCTCACGAACTTAGTCGAACCTTCGGAACACTCAAAACAACATCAAAAAACCAAATTACCCTCGGATTCAAGCCTAAGAACTTCTAAACTTCCGAAATTCTCCAACGATGCCGAAACCAATCAAACCACGTCTGAATTACTTGAAATTTTGCACACACATAACAAACAACACTACGGACCTATTCCAACTTCCGGAATTCCATTCCGACGCCGATACCTAATTTTCCACTGCCGACCAAAAATCGCCAAAAATCCATTTTCGCCAATTCAAGACTAATTTTTCCACGGACCTCCGGATAACATTACGAACCCACTCCTAAGTCCAAAATCATCTAACGAAGCTATCTGAACCATAAAACCCAATTCCAAGATCATTTATCTATAAGTCAACTTTCGATTGACTTTTCCAACTAATTAACCAACTTAAGAGACTAAGCGCCTCATTTCTCTCCAAAATAACTCCGAAACCGAGCCAACTGAACCGACATAACATAATAGAGATGAACAAAAACAATGAAGCAAAAATGGGGAAAAAGGGGCTAAACTCTCAGAACGACCGACCGGGTCGTTACATCCTCCCCCTCTTAAACAAACATTCGTCCTCGAACGAGTCTAGATACATACCTGGAGTCTCAAATAGGTGTGGATATCTGCTTCGTATCTTCTGCTCGGTCTCCCAGGTGGCCTCCTCCTTGGCTGCCCTCTCCACTGCACCTTAACTGAATCTATATCCATTGACCTCAACCGTCAGACCTATCGACCCAAAATAGCCACTGGCTCCATTTCATAAGTCATATCACCCTTTAGTTGAACCGAGCTAAAGTCCAAAACATGGAACGGGTCACCAAAATACTTCTGAAGCATGGATGCACACTCGACAAGCTGGTTGGCAGAGCAAGTCTATAAGCCACCTCCCCTACTCTCTGAAGCACCTAGAAAGGCCCAATAAACCGGGGACTCAACTTGCCTCTCTTCCTAAACTGCATAACACACTTCATGGGTGACACCTTCAACAAAACCTTCTCCCCAACCATGAAAGATACATCACAGACCTTCCTGTCCGCATAGATCTTATGCCTAGACTGCGCCGTGCGAAGCCGATCCTGAATCAACTTCACCTTATCTAAAGCATCTTGTACCAAGTCTGTACCCAAGAGCCTAGCCTCACCCGGATCAAACCAACCAATCGGAGATCTACACCTCCTCCTATATAAAGCCTCGTACAGATCCATCTGAATACTCGACTGATAACTATTATTATACACAAACTCCGCGAGTGGAAGAAATTGGTCCCATGAACCCCCAAAATCAATGACACAAGTGTGCAACATGTCCTCCAATATCTGAATAGTGTGCTCGCACTGCCCGTCCTTCTGAGGGTGAAAAGTTGTGCTCAACTCGACCTGAGTACCCAACACTCTCTGTACGGCCCTCCAAAACTGTGATGTGAACTGAGTACCTCTATCGGAAATGATGGAAACTGGAACACCATGCAATCAGACAATCTCCCGGATATAAATCTCAACTAACCGCTCTGAATTGTAAGTAGTACCAACATGAATGAAGTGCGCGGACTTGGTCAGCCGATCCACGATAACCCAAATAGCATCGAACTTCCTCAAAGTCCGTAGGATCCTAACCACAAAGTCCATGGTGATCCGCTCCCACTTCCACTCAGGAATGTCCAACCTCTGAAGCAATCCACCTGGTCTTTGGTGCTCATACTTGACCTGCTAACAGTTGAGACACCGAGCTACAAATCCAACAATGTCCTTCTTCATCCACCTCCACCAAAAATACTGTCTCAGTTCCTGATACATCTTCGCGGCACCCGGATAGATGGAATACTGCAACCTGTGGGCCTCCTTAAGAATCAACTCGCGAAGCCCGTCTATATTAGGCACGCATATCCGACCTTGCATCCTCATCACACCATCATCACCAATAGATACATCCCTGGCATCATCTCGTCGGACCCTACCCTGAAGAACAAAAAAGTGTGGGTCATCATATTGGCGCTCCTTGATACGGTCATAAAGAGAAGACTTGGAGACCACACAAGCTAATACCCGACTGGGCTACGACATATCCAACCTTACAAACTTGCCTGCTAAATCCTAAACATCAAGTGCTAAAGGTCTCTCTACTATTGGAAGATATGCTAGTCTCTCCAAACTCTCTGCTCGGCGACTCAAGGCATCAGCCACTACATTGGTCTTCCCGGATGGTATAGAATAGTGATATCATAGTCCTTGAGAAGCTTCAACCATCTACGCTGACGCAAATTCAGATCCTTCTGCTTAAACAGATGTTGCAGACTCCGATGATCAGTAAAAACCTCACAATGAACCTTATACAAATAATGCCGCCAAATCTTCAAGGGGTGAACTATGGCTTCTAACTCAAGATCATGCACCATATAATTCTTCTCATGGGTCTTCAATTGGCGCGAGGCGTAGGCAATCACCCTACCCTCCCATCTAGACACAACCAATGCCTATCCTCGAGGCATCACAATACACGGTATAGAACTTGAAGCTGATGGAAAAACTAACACTAGAGCTATGGTCAAAGCAACCTTGAGCTTCTGAAAGCTCTCCTCACACTCGTCCGACCACCTGAACGGAGCAACCTTCTGAGTCAATTTGGTCAAGGGCGAAGCAATAAAAGAAAACCCCTCCACAAAGCGATGGTAATAGCTTGCCAAACCAAGGAAACTCCTAATTTCTATAGCTGAGGACGGTCTAGGACAACCCTGCACCACCTCTATCTTCTTCGGATCTACCTGAATACCCTCACTGGACACCACGTGTCCCAAGAAAGCTATTGAGCCAAGCCAAAAGTCACACTTGGAGAATTTTTCATAAAGCTTCTCCTCCATCAATCTCTGCAATACGACTCTCAAATGCTGAGCATGCTCCTCTTGGGTACGAGAATACACCAGGATGTCATCAATGAACACAATAACGAAGGAATCCAAATATGGATGAAATGCAATGTTCATCAAATGCATGAATGCGTCTGGGTCATTGGTCAGCCCAAAAGACATCACCAAGAACTCATAATGGGCATAACGGGTCCTGAAAGCCGTCTTAGGAATATCTGAATCCCGAATCTTCAGCTGATGATAACTGGATCTCAAATCAATCTTAGAGAACACCCTAGCTCCCTGAAGCTGGTCAAATAAATCATCGATATGAGGCAAAGGATATGTATTCTTGACTGTGACCTTATTTAACTACCTGTAGTCAATACACGTTCTCATGGAATCATCCTTCTTCTTCACAAGTAACACCGGTGCACCCCAATGTGACACATTAGGCCGAATAAACCCCTTATCTAGGAGTTCCTGAAGCTGCTCTTTCAATTCATTCAATTCCACCAGTGTCATACGATACGGTGGAATGGAAATAGGCTGGGTGCTTGGCACCAAATCAATACCAAAATCAATATCCCTGTCAGGCGGCATGCCGGCAGGTCTGCAGGAAACACGTCCGGAAAATCACGGACCACAGGAACATAGTCAATAATGGGAGTCTCAGCACTGACATCCCTCACAAAAGCCAAATAAGACAAACACCCTTTCTCCACCATGCGCTGAGCCTTCAGGTATGAAATCACCCTACTAGGCACATAATCAATAGAACCTCTCCACTCAACCCTCGGAAATCCCGACATCGCTAAGGTCACGGTCTTAGCGTGACAGTCTAGAACATCATGACATGGAGAAAGCCAATTCATGCCTAATATCACATCAAAATACACTATACTGAGTAATAACAGATCCATTCGGGTCTCTAGACCCCCAATAGATAACACACATGACCGATACATGCGGTCCACCATAATAGTATTGTCCACCAGAGTCGACACATGAATAGATGTAACTAAAGACTCACGGGGCATATCCAGAAAATGAGCAAAATATGAGGAAACATAGGAATATGTGGAACCAGGATCAAATAAGAATGAGGCATCTCGGTGACGGGCTGAAACAATACTTGTAATCGCGGCATCTGAGGCCATAGCATCTGGTCTGGCTGGAAGTGCATAAAAATGGGCCTGACCTCCACCTGCTCGATCTCCCCCTCTAGGGAGGCCTCTAGCTGCCTGACCCCCAACCCTAGCTGGCTGGGTGAGTGGTGAAGTAACTAGTGCTGAAGTCGATGGCTGACTCCTCTGCTGAGGCGGACCCCCATGACGATGAGGACACTGCCTCCACCTATGCCCCAACTCTTCACACTCATAACAACCCCTTGGTGCGGATATGGGGACAGAAGGGAACCCCTAGCACCGGGATAACCACTAGATGAACTAGGCATAGATGAACCATGAATCGATGATGCACGAGATGAGCTATGGGATGGAAGGGAACTGAATGATGGGTGCCCCTGATGAAAACTGCAGGGACCATGCCCCAATGATGCACCACTATAAGCTGGGCGAGCTGGCCTAAATGGGCAGCCTCTGCTATGCTGAAACTGACTACTGGAGGGAACACTACCAAAGCAACCAGATCCCTGAGGCCTCTTGACCTCCCTCTTAGCTCGCTCCTGACGACGAACTTACTCAATCTCTCGAACAATATCAACAACCTGCTCAAAAGTAGCACCCGATACTCTCTTTCCTGGTCATAAGAATCCAAAGCTGATAGGTGAGGCCATCCACGAACCTCCTAATCCTCTCTCTCTGTAGGAACCAACCAAACTGCATGACGGTCTAGCTCTGAAAATCTCATCTCATACTGCGTCACAGTCATATCATCCTGACGCAACTGCTCAAACAGCCAACGTAGCTCCTCTCTGTGGGACTGTGGTACATACTTCTCTTGGAAGAGAGTGGAAACCTGCTGCCAGGTAAGGGGCGTTGCGCCAACAGGCCTACCCCTCTCGTAAGCCTCCCACCAAGTAAACGTAGCTCCTGAAAACTGGAAAGTAGTGAAGGAGACCCCACTGGTCTCCAATATACCCGCTATACGAAGAATCCTCTAACACTTGTCCAAGAAACCCTGGGAATCCTCGACCTAGGCACCACTGAAAGTCGGAGGCTGAAGTCTACCAAACCTCTCCAATCTACAATGCTCGTCATCAGGCATGACTGGAATCACATAGTCCTGAGCAGGTGCGACCGGATGGGCTGGAGCTGCCCCCGGTGTCTGAAGTCCCTGAATAACCTGCTCAGGTGTACAGGCGGCAGGAGTCTGAGTGCCTCCCCCGGCCTGAGAAGTAGCTATTGTAGTATAAACAGCGACCGCCTGGGTAAGACTGGTGCACACAGTCAAGATTTGAGCCAAGGTCTCCTGAAGACCTGGAATAACAATAGGCACAGTCGGTGTTTGGGTTGGTCCCACTGGAACATCTGCGGCTGGGACCTGATTTGGAATAACAGGTGGGTTTATAGGTACAACCCCGTCTACTGCGCGGGTTACACCCCTACCCCTGCCACGGCCTCGACCCCTCACGGGCCTAGCTGGAGGCTGATCATCCTGCTTGGTAGTATGTGTCCTCACCATTTGTGAGAGAATGAAACAATAGAAGTTTAGTTACTAGAATCAACAGATTCGCACGACAAGAATCCAAGAATGTGAAAATTTTCCTAAGGGTTCTGCAGCCTCTCGAAGATAAGTACAGATGTCTCCGTACCGATCCGCAAGACTCTACTAGACCTGCTCATGACTCGTGAGACCTATGTAACCTAGGCTCTGATACCAACTTGTCACGACCCCAAACCACCCGGTCGTGATGGCTCCCATCATGGAACTAGACCAGCCGACACATTTTCAGAATAATTCGACACTTCATAATAAAGGTGTTATTTTAAACCATTAATTAATAAAACTTCATAACATAAGTTTCAATAACAAGTGCGGAAAAATAACAAAAGCCCGACATCGGGGTGTCACAAGCCACGAGTGTCTACCAAGGACTATCTGAAAACAACTAAGACTATTACAGTCTGGAAAACACTAATATAGTGTAAGGAAGATAAAAGGGAGAAGAGCAAGGTTGCGATCGCCATGCAGTTACCTTGCTGACTCCGAGTATCCGTGACGGATGGAAGAATCAGCACCCACTATCACGTCCAGAAATCCCTGGATCTGCACACAAGGTGCAGGGAGTAATGTGAGTACGCCAACTCGGTAAGTAATAAATGTAAATAAGGACTGAGCAGTAAGAAACACATAAATCCATGTCATGAAATCATAGTAAATTCAGCTTGCGTTCAAAATAGTGTATAAGTCAAATCATCTTGCTTAAAACCAGATTTCAGTAAAAATCATTTGAAGATATTTTTCCAACAGTTTCAAAAGAGTTTCAATGAAGTTTAAAGTAAAAGTGATGAAAATCATAAATATCCCCTCGGGCAAAACATGTATCATAAACCTCCCCTCATGCATAACATCACTCATAATCAGCCCCACGGGGAACCTCACAATCACTCGTAATCAGCCCCCAGGGCACAACATGAATCAAGAACAGCCTCTCGGGCAAAATCACATCACTCACTAAAGGTACCCGCGCTCATTGGGGGTGTAGACTTCGGAGGGGCTCCTACAACCCAAACGCTATAACAAGTCATCTCGTGGCATAATCAATCTGGCCCTCGGCCTCTCATATATCACAAATCAGTACAACATGCTGCAGCGCACATCCCGATCCCGTGATATTCTCACAACACAGGCCCTCAACCTCACCCATTCAGAAACCTCTCAAGCCACTCGGGCTATCAATAAAACAGGGTGCTCAGCCCAAAATATCATTTTATGCATCAAAACGGAGTAAATAAAACTTAGTATGAAATCAACAAAACATAGCATGACTGAGTACATGTTTTAAATCAAAACAGTGAGGAAATAGTAGTAAAAGCCCTTAAGGGTCCAAACAACTTGGCACTGTCACACCCCTTTATTTTTTAAAACCTTCACTAAACCCTCTTAAGAATAATAAAAAGATTTTGTAAAGCTCGAAAGGGCTTTTCAATTTTAAAAGTGACAGATTTTTTTTTTAAAGGATTTACTCAGAGTTGTCACCTAGCATTTCGTTTCGGTGTGCCAGGTCACCGTTTTAAAAAAAAAATAATTAACTACAAAACACATCTGACTCTTAAACCAGTTTGCACCATAGATTCGGGTAAGGGAGTTCATTTGACTTGGGGAGAAGGTGTTAGGCATTCCCTGAGTCCCGTAACAAGTACGGTTGCGTACATGAATAAGTTGGCTTTTAAGATATTCAAATTGAGGTAAAGACACGAAAAATATAAATAAACTCACAAGAGACTCGAGGTCGTCCCCACCTAATAAAAGAAAAAAGAAGAAGATAAAATCCTAAATACTAATATATACTATACTGCTCCACAGGTTCGTCACGACCTCCAAATAAATGATACTACGGGGCATACCCCGGATAAAATATATACAAATTCTTCGGGGCATTCCCCGGATAAATTTAACTAAGGGGGCGACCTCTCGCCTCAAAAGAAATTGAAACACGAAAGTCCTAAAGGTTTGCCTACCCGGGTGTGGTCGGCGTAAACATGGTGCTAGCGATAATAATACAAAATTAAAATGAAAGCATGAAAAAATAATTTATGCCCAATCTTTTTATTTTATTTTATGTCATCTTTTGTATCCAAACCCAAATTGTATATGAACCCTATCAATTCACGTTTATCCAGTAGCTCAAAGTCTTTCAGAACTATTAACCCCAAATACCAAGAACCCAATGCTATTTTGAATTATTAATACTTTCAATTAATGTTCTAAATTAACGTCTTACATATCAAAATTCAGAATTAGATTTAAGCATCAATAAAACTGATAACAAGGCCAAAACAGAGCTAAGTGTTGATTAAGAGGGGAGAGAAATGATGAGGTCAAAAGCATAACATCCAACAACAAACACTCACCATAGCAATTAATTCATCCAAATATTCTAAAGATAAGAGAATAAAATAGAGATTGACCTTAGATGAAAACTTCGTTCTTCGAATCTACAACGTTGGACCGGATTGCCGAAACAAAGGATCTCAAATAGCACCTCAACCAAAGTTCTCGATTGAATGGAACCCCTAAAAACCACAACTTCGCTTAACGGACTCGACGGATTGAACCTCACGTCAATGTTATTCGATGGTTTAATATTGGATTTGAAGTGAGTTTGTGATAGAGTTCATAGACCATGGTAATGATGGAAGTAAAAATAACCCCCTTTCTTAATTTTTGCTCTGTTCGTTCCTCTCTGTTTCTGCTCTGTTCTCCGGCGAGTTATGGGTGGTGAGACGANATGGTCGCCGGCGGAGATGGGGTTTTGGCCGTCAACGGTAGCATGAAGCGGCGGAGAGAGACAGAGGAAGGAGGAGAATAGGCGGACACGTGACTTGGAAGGGAGTGTAGGGGAAGGTGGCTCTCTTATTCTCTTAGGGGTTTGGGCGTGATGGCTGCTACCGGTGGAAGATGGTCTCTTCTGGCCGGCGGCGACAGTGAAGAGTAGGGAGGTTGGCGGTTTATGTGTGGTGTGGGGAGGTGAGTGAGGGTAATCTTCGTCTCTTAGGTTTTTTAGGAAGAAGAAGATAATGTTAGGTTATGAGCTTAGGGATCATGGGCTAAGGGGTTAATGGGCACTAAATTTACACAATTGAGCTAAAAATGTAAAATAGCTCTTAATTGATTTTAATAAATTATTATATTTAAAATAAAACTAAAAATTAAAGTTGAAACTATTTTTGGTATTTTTAAAGATTATATTAAAATAAAATAAGTTTAAAGTAACATATCCTTCTAAAAATACCTAATACGTGAATTAAATAGAGAAATATGGAACTATTTTTGTAATTTTTATTTTTTGTGATAAAATAAAGTAAAAGAGTTAAAACTAGTTAAAATAATGATATTAGGCCTAAACTAAATATTTAAACGCTAAAAGTATAAAATCTTTGAGAGGGTCAAAAATTACATGTCTACAGCTGCCCCTTTTTGACTGGAAACGCGAAGAGTTTTCAGATAAAGAACGACTAGACAAGTTTTTTGACCCGACCCTTATTTAGAGAGACCTAAAACTAAAAGAAAGGAGAATGTGACCGAGCCCTGGTATTTGAGCTGCCTACATATCCTTGGCTATAAAGGAATCAAGCCACGGGTAGTTCATAAGTAGGAAGAGTGATGGAGTATACCGAGGTCGGGAGCCGATTGAGGTGCCGTCGAGGTTCTGGTCCGCGGTTCCTGTCCTTACATGAAAATAAAACCAAATGAAAAATAAAAATTACAAGAAAAACTACAAAATCATATCTACTCTTCTGCCTTGAATCTTCTACAATCTTGTTGTGCATATCGAACTATTGGCTCGCATTCTTGAGGCGAGCTTCTGCTACTTCTGACTTGAATTGAAATTTGAATTGACTTCCCTTGTTATCTAGGTGGGCGCCTGCTACTGACTTAAAACTTGAAAAGGATTCCCTCGTTCTCCAGGTGGGCGCTTGATGACTTAACTTGAAATAAATTCTGAAATGTCTTCCCTCGTTCTCCAGGTGGGTGCCTGCAATCAAAATAACAAAACAAACACAAATATTTGCCCCAGTTTGCACTAGGAAGGCTTGTGAGTTGTTAGCAAAACTGTAAACCACTTATGCTACTGATGCAATGATGAGAGTAAAACTAAAGACTCGACTAGTTTCAAATCCAGACTTCCTTTTTTCCCCAATTATTATCCTAGGAGAAAATTCATCAGACTAGGTTTTTTTTTGGTAACTTAGGAGAAAAATTCATCAGACTAAGATTTTGATCCTAGGAGAAAGTTCATCAGACTAGATCTTCTATCTTAGGAGAAAGATTCATCAGACTAAGATTTCGATCCTAGGAGAAAATTCATCAGACTAGGTTTTTTTTTGGTAACTTAGGAGAAAAATTCATCAGACTAAGATTTCGATCCTAGGAGAAAATTCATCAGACTAGGTTTTTTTGTTTATTATCTTAGGAGAAAGATTCATCAGACTAAGATTTTGATCCTAGGAGAAAGTTCATCAGACTAGGTCTTCTATCTTAGGAGAAAGATTCATCATACTAAGATTTGATAAGTTCATCAGACTAGGTCTTCTATCTTAGGAGAAAGATTCATCATACTAAGATTTGATCATAGGAGAAAGTTCATCAGACTAGGTCCTTTTTTGTTATCTTAGGAGAAAGATACACCAGATTAAGATTTTGATCCTAGGAGAAAGTTCATCAGACTAGGTCTTCTATCTTAGGAGAAAGATTCATCAGACTAAGATTTTGATCCTAGGAGAAAATTCATCAGACTAGGTCTTCTATCTTAGGAGAATGTTTCATCAGACTAAGATATTTATTGGAAGGAAAATCCATCAGACTAGGACTTTTATCCTAGGAGGAAAAATGTGAAGAGCAATGGCAACATTTGTGCATACTAGCAAAACAAATAAAGGTAAAGATTTGAGAAACTTCTCTTTGTCGGCTCTTTGTTCTCTTCTTCTTCTTCTTTTCTTTTCTTTCTTTTCTTCTTTTTGTTTGTTTTTTTAACCAACTTGCTTGCACTGCTTTGTCCCTGTTTCAAACAAAGAAAACTTTGTCAGTTTTAAAAGTGGTGGTTAGTTTATGGCCTTGATTGCGAGGGCGATATCTCTTGCACTTGTTACGATCAACTTGGACTTCAACTCTGACGACAATGCTTGTTATCGGCCAACCATTTTTCGGTACAACCCTTGTCACAAGAAATACTCCTGATTCGTTCAAATACAATACCTTATGCCGGATGCATTGCACTCGTGTTCTAACATTCACCAAATCTTTGCATTTTACACCAATCCCAAGGAACATCTATTATCACCAACTAAGTGCACACACTATTATCATGTGTCTTATGCCAATTTGATGTGCCTTCCAGACTCGACTTTGTGATTAAAAAGCTGGTAGCATATTTTGAAGTCATTTCTCACATGTTTCAACAAAAACAGACTCAAAAGGGACTCAAACAAAATAGGAGGAACAAAATAAAAAGAAAATGAGAAGAGATGGTATCTAACAAGAAAAATTTTACCCAGAAAAAGAACAAGGCATAAACTAATCTGATTTGAAGGCCATCTCCACTGACCATGACATGCATTTTGGATTAGCGGCCTGATATGTCAAGCGAATCTATTCTTGAACTCTTGTTATGCCTCTAAGTTGTGAAACTGGGCTTCAGTGCTTCAATTGTTCTATTTGACAATAATCCTTAGTCGACTTGTAGTGTCCCGAAGGGTTTTCACCATCAAGCCTCTCTCATTTTGCTCTTCTTCTTAACTCACCGTCGCCTTACGGTGCCCATGCGGGTTTTCACCGATAAGACTCTCTCATTTTATCATTTTCTCTCTTTGTACTGAGAACAAAGGTATTACCCATGATGTAGGAAGATCATACTGTCACAACACACTTGATTTGGCATCCTCAAAGATCGGTCGGAAGGTCTTTCTTTGGACCGTAATGTAGGCTTTTGGATAGGGTTAGAAAGAAAGGATGACATGAAGGCTCAAAATAATTTAAGATGAAAGGGTTCAAATTTACAACTTTTGGAATCAGATCTTTTTGGCCAAAATTAAAACTTCTGCCCTAGTTTCTTGGTCTGGGGAATTCTTTTTTCGATTGATTTTTCTTCTTTTTGATTTTTTGGATTTTGTTTTAATGGGACCGAACCTCAGTGTGAGGCCGCCTATGTATCCTAAAGAGGAATCTGGTCGAACGTAGTTCCAAGACCTGACCTTTTTTCATCTTTCTTTCTTTTTCCCTTTTCTTCTTTTTTCTTCTTTTTTTCTTTCTTTTTCTTCTTTTTTTTCTTTTTCTCTTTTTCTTTTTATTTTTCTTTTTCTTTTTCTTTTCCCAGTTTCTAACTCTACTTTCTGATTCTAAAAGAGGGGTATGAAACAAAACAAATTATGGCTCAAAAAGGGTAACAAAAGATAAAAGTGTTTGGATAACAGAATAAAATGCCTTCGTCATACCAAACTTTAAAAATGCCAAGTGCAAGCATGCAATTGAAGATAAACAAAGAAATCATACATAGTATCTATTGATGGCATCAACTCAAACAGAAAGTGCCGACGGGAAATACCTTTGTTCCAAAGAATAACTCTTGCCAGTCCGAAGCAGGCTTGACTCAACCTTATCTTGATGTGGAAGAATGCATTTCAGCACTGACTGATCTACCACAAACTGCTTGAGATACATTCCCTTGTAGTATGCTCTCATCAACCTCTTGATATCCCAGACTGCCTGCCTCAGTTTCACTCAATTCAAGCTTTAGGTTATCTCAGAATGCGTGAATCTTTACTTGTTTCCTCAAATGCATCCTTTTATCACATTCAAACTGTGTTTCATTATTCCATGATTATATTAGCTTTCAAGATCTGGCTAAATTTTTTGCATGCATGTCATGTCACTAGAACTGGCCTGAAGAGAACTATATACAAGAAAATAACTAAACAAAGACTGACTAGAACTAACAGAAAATAAGAGATTGCTTTAGACAAACGGTGAAAGGGTTTGAACAAAACAAGTAAAATAGATATGGGTTACAACCCTGGAATAATCCTAGATAACACTAGACGAGTTACTACAATAAAACAAACTAGGAAAAATAAGATGAAGAAGGGTTTGAGCCACAAGACCATATCAAGATTACAACCCTGAAATTATCTAGACGACATAAATGACAACAAAATAAACCACCAAAACTCCTTCTTGACTAGCCAAGAAAGGAGTGTCTTTTCAATCACCAAGCTCGACATCTTAGCCACTGATTTCCACATCAAAATTGCTGGGACCTTCATCAACTTCAATCACAATGTCTTCACCAAGTGGCTCATTGACACATTTGACCAACCCCTCATCATCGCAAACCATCCCAATAATTTATGTGTTGTTATGTACCTGTAGGGGATTATGTGTGACACTTTAGGTATTACTGCCTTCGACCACAATTATCCCTTCTTGAATCATTCTTTCGATTTCCCTTTTCTAATCACGACAATCCTCAACATTGTGCCCTGAGCATTGGAATGGTATTAACACCTTTTAGAAGGGTCAAAGCTTCTTGCACGCGGGTCAACATGATTTGGAGGAATAGGTGCAATCATGTCATAATGCTTTAGTTTCTCAAACAAGCTTGCATAGGACTCTCCTATTGGTGTAAAATTATCTTTCAACCTTTGTTCCCCTCTATGCCCATGGCTTGGATGTGGGTTATAGGGCACTTGAAAATTTTATGGAAGCTGGTGGGAATTTTGCGGTGCTGGTGCTCGCCTTCTAGGGCGTCTCAGTGGTTGGACAGATGACTGGACATTGTACGGAGGATAATACTGAGGTGGATTATGTGGAGCTCGGGGATAGGTCTGGAGTTGGGGTAGGGGTCGAGAGCCTGAGACAACCATGGCAACATCATCATGTTCCCTCTGACCCGGCAATCTTCCTATACTATTCTGGATTGCCTGTGTGGTCGCTTTTATAGCAGAGTAACTCATGATCCTTCTCAACTTGAGCCACTCTTCCACCATTTCTCCCATTTTTACCACATCATTGAAAGGCTTACCAATGGCAGAGATCAAATGACCAAAGTAAGTGGGCTCCAAATCTTGAAGAAAGTATTCAACCATCTCGGCTTCTTCCATCGGGGGATTGATTCAGGCAGCTTTCTCTCTCCATCTGAGCCCCTATTCTCTAAAGCTTTCATTAGGCCTCTTTTCCTCCTTGGTCAGAGATAGGCGATTCGGGACGATGTCTATATTGTACTGAAAGTGCCTGGCAAAAGCCTAAGCCATATCGTCCCATGTGTACCACCTGCTGGCGTCCTGGCAGGTGTACCATTCTAAAGCTACCCCACTCAAACTCTGACTGAAGTATGCCATCAACAATTCGTCCTTTCCCCCGGCGCCTCTCATTTTACTGCAGTAACCTCTCAGATGAGCTACAGGATCCCCCTGTCCCTCATACAAGTCAAACTTGGGAACCTTGAACCCGTCAGGCAATTGGACATCAGGGAACATGCACAATCCTTATAAGCCACACTCACCTGGCTTCCTAGCCCTTGCATATTTCTCAATGACTGCTACAAACTCTTTACGTTCCTAAATATCTCCTCTTGCTCCGCGTTCTTGGGTGGTTTCTCAGTGTCATCATGTGGCTCAAAGTGGGGAGTGTAGGAGTAAGGATCTGAAACTTTGAAGGTGGGTTCGGGAGCATAGTATTAGGTATCTGGAGCTGGGAATGCGAGCTCACTATAGGATTGGTGGAGGGTAGCTTGTGGAGGGGGTACAAAAATAGGAGCAAATGTTGGAGCAGGGTATGGAGTTGTTTTGGTTGGTGGGGCATGAAAATTCTGGGACTAAGTGCCGGGGTAGGAGTGGTAAGGGGTGAAGCCTGGTGCGTGTTGTGGGGAAAGGTCAACATTATTGGGCATCTGGGATTGGGATAGTGGTGGAATGGAAGCAGGATTTTCTGCATAGCTGGTAGGGAATGAAGGTGGAGAGTGCCCCCTAACCCAGGTCTGATACATTTCCGCCATATGATGTTTTACCCTACGGAGCTCATCTTTCAGTTCCAACTCTGATTCAGCAATTTCCCTCAACGGATTAACAACACATGTGTCCAAGTCTTTGCTAGTCATGGCTACCCTGCTCTTTAACCTTTTGTTGTACGGATGACTCGCCACAAACTAACCACCCTTTGTTATAATAACAATTAAAATACCAAATAGGAACAAAACAAAGCCAACATGTTAGCGTTAGGGAATTTATAAGATAAAAACATCACGTTGTGTGCAACGCACCTAGCAACAATTAACGGTTCTAGAATGACTCAAGGGTCACAAGGTCATTTGGCATCATCCCAATTTTGTTCATTTCAAGCTTCTCTTCTTTCTTTACTAGCACTCCTTGGCTTGCTCAATTTCCTTCCTCTCTTTTCTTTTACTTAACATTAGTTTCTTTCTTCTCACCCCTCGCGTCCCACAAATTCATTCCTTTTTTTTTTCTTTTCCTTTTTTTGTTTTTTTTTTAATTTTTAAGAAAATGATTTGATCGAAACCTATGTAGGTTGCCTACGTATCATGTTCCACATGAATCAGACCAAGCGTAGTTCTGGAAAAATGATGGATAAATAAACTAAAAAAAATACAAGAATCATTTTTTATTTTTGATTTTTTGTTTTTTCAAATACAAATGGGAAATACGATGATAAAAGACTCGACAAACTCTTACACCACTTAAAAGACTCAAAACTACTGGACAAGACAAGAAAGTAAAAGAAATCATGAAAACAGACTAAAAATATAAAAACTGTCTTCAAACAAGTTCCCAAAATGCGATGGCCCTGTAGTATATGTCATGCTCAAGCTCTAACAGATGGATCCATACCTGAATGGAAAAAAAATAAGATCAAATGGAGTTAGTTACTCAAGACATCACGCAACACCACAACACCTCCTATTGGACACATGCAAGACACAATTGGGCTAATTTTGCAAAATAACCTACGTGGCCAAGAGTGGCTAAAAGTGAAAACTCGACAAGATTGACCTCTATGACATGGAAAATTCCTCACTAAGGCTTATATAACTTCAAACTCCCAACAATCATGGCCCTAGGAATTTCTTTGCAAAAGTGACCAATTTTGCAAAATGGCCGATGTGGCCAAAAGTGGCTAGTCATGCAAATTCAATAGGAATGGACCTTAAAACTGAGAGGACAACTTGTTGTAGACTTAGGGCTCTAAGACATTGGATAACAAGCCACTTTGAGAAAATAACCTTATTTTACAACAAAAAAAAACCTATGTGGCCAAATGTGGCTAAACATGCAAGATTTGGCTACGACCCCGCGAAGCCAAGAACCTAAGACACACTAGGAAGACCGGACCCTATGTGGGCTTCCTACGTATCACGCCCCGAAAAACGAGAATCAGGTTTGCGTAGTTCAGGCAGATTGGATATGAAAGATAATTTTTAAAAAGAAAAACACAAATATGGAAAAACATATTTTTTGTCTTTTTGAAAAATGATGAAACATGTAAAAAAAATTGTTTTCTCTCTTTTTTTTTTGTTTTTGAAAAATGATGGAAAGTGCAAAATCTTTTTTGGATTTTCTTTTTCTCTTTTTTTTTTTTGAAAATTATGGGAAAATGTAAAATCTTTTTGTCTTTTTTATTTTCATTTTGTTTTGTCTTTTTCTTGAAAAAAATTGTGAAAGGAAAATATAACTGGGCCCTACTTTCTTCGTTTGTCACCATTCACTTTCTCATTTACCCTCAAACCGTCATCGATCTTCCAAATGACCCATTTACCCTTAAAGATGTACCATGTAGCACATTGAGATGATTAAATGTCTTTTGGGCCACGGGCTCACTTTGACACAATTTGGACATGCCTCATACAAAGGGACACGGTGCTTGGGACCGAGCCTTGCTAAGTATAAATGACATGATGCAAATAAGCATGACCTAAAGGCTGACCTAAGGTTGAGGGTTCACTAGACAAGGCAATTCGGGGCGGCACGTGGTCGATGGCGGCTGCTCTAGCTGTCCGCCCACTCCACGCTCCCACGCCACCCCCCTAAAGACACGGGTGACTAAAAAAGGTCATGTATGCTCAAACGTACTCCGAAAGAGTTGTTGTAGAAATAAGACCCAGAGATATGCAAATGATGACAATTTATAAAGCAGTAACACATAAAGGAAAAACTATAAACAAATAAGCAACTAGAAAATAATAACAAAATAAAAATCATGTAAAACTTAAAAAAACACATAAAAACCTCAACCGAATATTCTAAAAAGCCAACGAGATCAAGTACTAGCTCGAACCTGCAGTCCCCAGTAGAGTCGCCAGAGATGTCACACCCTTTTAAAAAAAAAAACCTTCACTATACCCTCTTAAGAATAATAAAAAGATTTTGTGAAGCTCGAAAGGGCTTTTCAATTTTGAAAGTGACAAAGATTTTTGTTTTAAAGGATTTACTATGAGTTGCCACCTGGCATTTTGTTTCAGTGTGCCAGGACACCGTTTTAAAAAAAAAAACAATTACCTTCAAAACACATTTGACTCTTAAACCAGTTTGCACCATAGATTCGGGTAAGGGAGTTCATTTGACTCGGGGAGAAGGTTTTAGGCATTCCCTGAGTCCCGTAACAAGTCGGTTGCGTACATGATCAAGTTGACTTTTAAGATATTCAAATTGAGGTAAAGACACGAAAAATATAAATAAATTCACAAGAGACTCGAGGTCGTCCCCACCTAATAAAAGAAAAAAGAAGAAGATAAAATCCTAAATACTAATATATACTATACTGCTCCACAAGTTCGTCACGGACTCCAAATAAATGATACTACGGGGCATACCCCGGATAAAATATATACAAATTCTTCGAGGCATTCCCCGGATAAATTTAACTAAGGGGGCGACCTCTCGCCTCAAAAGAAATTGAAACACGAAAGTCCTAAAGGTTTGCCTACCCGGGTGTGGTCGGCGTAAACATGGTGCTAGCGATAATAATACAAAATTAAAATGAAAGCATGAAAAAATAATTTATGCCCAATCTTTTTATTTTATTTTATGTCATCTTTTGTATCCAAACCCAAATTGTATATGAACCCTATCAATTCACGTTTATCCAGTAGCTCAAAGTCTTTCAGAACTATTAAGCCCAAATACCAAGAACCCAATGCTATTTTGAATTATTAATACTTTCAATTAATGTTATAAATTAACGTCTTACATATCCACATTCAGAATTAGATTTAAGCATCAATAAAACTGATAACAAGGCCAAAACAGAGCTAAGTGTTGATTAAAAGGGGAAAGAAATGATGAGGTCAATAGCATAACATCCAACAACAAACACTCACCATAGCAATTATTTCATCCAAATATTCTAAAGATAAGAGAATAAAATAGAGATTGACCTTAGATGAAAACTTCGTTCTTCGAATCTACAACGTTGGACCGGACTGCCGAAACAAAGGATCTCAAATAGCACCTCAACCAAAGTTCTCGATTGAATGGAACCCCTAAAAACCACAACTTCGCTTAACGGACTCGACGGATTAAACCTCACGTCAATGTTATTCGATGGTTTAATATTGGATTTTAAGTGAGTTTGTGATGGAGTTCATAGACCATGGTAATGACGGAAGTAAAAATAACCCCCTTTCTTAATTTTTGCTCTGTTCGTTCCTCTCTGTTTCTGCTCTGTTCTCCGGCGAGTTCTGGGTGGTGAGACGACCGGGGGGGGGGGGGGGGNGATGGGATTTTGGCCGTCAACGGTAGCATGAAGAGGCGGAGAGAGACAAAGGAAGGAGGAGAATAGGCGGCCACGTGACTTGGAGAGGAGTGTAGGGGCAGTCAGCTCTCTTCTTCTCTTAGGGGTTTGGGCGTGACGGCTGCTACCGGTGGAAGATGGTCTCTTCTGGCCGGCATCGACAGTGAAGAGTAGGGAGGTTGGCGGTTGATGTGTGGTGTGGGGAGGTGAGTGAGGGTAATCTTAGTCTCTTAGGTTTTTTAGGAAGAAGAAGATAATGTTAGGTTATGAGCTTAGGGATCATGGGCTAAGGGGTTAATGGGCTCTAAATTTACTCAATTGAGCTAAAAATGTAAAATAGCTCTTAATTGATTTTAATAAATTATTATATTTAAAATAAAACTAAAAATTAAAGTTGAAACTATTTTTTGTATTTTTAAAGATTATATTATAGTTTAAAGTAACATATCCTTATAAAAATACCTAATACGTGAATTAAATAGAGAAATATTCTTGTAGTATTTTTATTTTTAGTTTCATTCTTATTTTTCTTTTATTAGGTGGGGATGACCTCGAGCCTCTTGTTTGTTTTTTTTTACTTTTTTATTTTTCTACCTCAATCTGAGTATTCTTTAATGCCAACTTGATCATGTACGCAACTGTGACTTTCACGGGACTTGGAGAATACCTAACACCTTCTTTCCGAGTCAATTGACCCCCCTTACCCGAATCTCTGGTGAAAACTGATTTAAGAGTCAAAAGTTTTTTAAAAGGGAAAATTATTTCAACAAAAATGGTGACCTGACACACCGAAACCAAATGCCAAGTGGCGACTCTGAAAACCCTTTTGAACACAAAATTTTTGTCACTTTCTAATTGAAAACCATTTTTGAACTTTGCAAAATCTTTTTATTCTTTTTAAGAGGGTTTAGTGAGGTCTTTTTTTAAAAAAAGGGTGTGACATCTCTGGCGACTTTGCTGGGGACTTGCAGGTTCGAGCTGGTACTAGATCTTGTTGTATTTTTCGTGTATTCGGTTGAGGTTTTTATGTGTTTTCTTTGCTTTATTTGATTTTTATTTTTGTTTATATATTTCTATTATTTTCTAGTTGTTTATTTGTTTACAGATTTTTTTTTATGTGTTATTGCTTTATAACTGTCATCATGTGCATAACCCTGAGTCAATTCTTTCTGCAACAAGTCTCGGAGTACGCGTCGCGTACACGAACTCTTCGTTGAGTCACCCTTGTTTTAGGAGGGGGGTCATCGGACGTATGGAGCGGGTGGAAAGCTTGAGCAGCCACTATCGATCATACGCTCCCCCGAATTGCCTTGTTAGTGAACCCAAAACGTAGATCAGCCTTTAGCTTATTTTTATTTGCATCATCTCATTACGACTTAGCAAGGTCTAGTCCTAGGTACCGCGCCCTTTGTAGGAAGCCTGTTCAATTATGTCAAATAGGCCCGCTGGCCCAAAATGACATTCAATCACCCTATGTGCTAAATGTTGCATCTTTGAGGGTAGAAATGTCATTTGGCGGACTGGTGTTTGGGAAAGAAGGGTGAAAATGAAGCAAGTAAGGCTTAGTTATATTTTTCTTTCACAACTTTTTCAAAAAAAGAAAACCAAAAAAACATGAAAATAAAAAATCCAAAAAGATTTTACATGTTTCATCACTTTTCAAAAATGACAAAAATATGTTTTCTCCCAAATCAGTGTTTTTTTAAAATTCTATCCCCATCCTCCCGAACTACGCATATCTGATTCTCGTCTTTCGGGGCGAGATACGTAGGAAGCCCATATAGGGTCCGGTCTTCTTAGTGAGTCTTAGGTTCTTGGCTTCGGGGAGTCGTAGTCAAATCCTGCATATTTAGCCACATTTGGTCACATCGGCTGTTTTTGCAAAATAAGGCTATTTTCTCAAAGTGTCTTATTAACACGTCTTAGAGCGCTAAGTCTACAAAAAGTGTGTTCTCTCAGCTTTAAGATCCATTCTTGTTAAATTTGCATGTCTAGCCACTTTTGGCCACATCAGCCATTCTTGCAAAATGATGTCATTTTCGCGAAAGTGTTTCAATCAACCATGTCTTAAGATATTGAGTCCACAACTAAGTGTCCCACTACCTTAAGTCCCGTCCTTTTGAGTTTGCATCTTTAGCCACTTCTGGCCATATCATTCGTTTTTGCAAAATGGGTCATTTTTGCAAATTAAGTTTGAGCCATGATTATTGGGAGTATGAATCCATATATGCCTTAGTGAGGCATTTTCCATGTCTTAGAGGTCAATCTTGTTGAGTTTGCACTTCTAGCCACCATTGGCCACATAGGTCCTTTTGCAAGAAATAACCCAATCATGTCTTGCATGGCCCAATTGGAAGTATTATGGTCTCACACGGGTCTTGAGTCACCAACTCTATTTGATCTTATTTTTCCCATTCATGTATGGATCCATTTTCTAGAGTTTGAGCATGACAGATACCCCAGGACCATCCTAATCAGGATTGTTGCCTTCCAGATCTGATTGAGGATACTTTTATGTTTTGAGGGATACTTTCATGTTTTGAGTTTGTCATTCATGTTGTCTTTTATTTTCTAGTCTTGTACAGTAGTATCGAGTCTTTTAGGTGGTGTCGAAGTATGTCATACTCTAGTTGAATTAGCCGAGTCTTTTATTTCCTATTTTGTATGTGAAAACCAAAAAAAAATTATAAATGAAAAATCCAAAAGATTATTGTTTTAGTTTATTTATCCATCGCTTTTCCAGAACTACGCTTGATCTGATTCATGTACAACATGATACGTAGGCAACCTACATAGGGTTCGATTATATCATTTTTTTTTAAAAAGAAAAGAAAAGAAAAAAAAAAAGATGAAGCTTTGGAGTATGAGAAGAAATTGCGAGATGCAAGAAAAGAGTGATAATAGTAAAGAAAAGAGAGGAAATGAAGAATAAAAGGGAAAGTAGAGTAAAATTGGGATGATGCCAAATGAACTTGTGACCCTCGAAGTCATTCTAGAACCATTAACTGTTGCTAGGTGCATGGCACGCAATGTGATATTTTTATATGATAAATGCCCTAATGCTAACATGTTGGCTTTGTTGTGCTCCTCTTTTGTACTTTCATTGTTATCATAACAGGAGGTGGTTAGTTTGTGGTATTCTAGTGAGCCATTCGGACAACACAATGTCAAAGATCCAGGTAGTCATGGATAGCAAAGACTTGGACGCAGGTGTTGGTGATCCGTCTAGGGAAATTGTTGAATCAGAATCTAAGTTGAAAGAAGAGGTCTTGAGGTTGAAAGGACAAATGGCCGAATTATACCAAGCCTGGGTTAGTGGGCGTCCTCCACTATTATTTCCCACTAACTACTTTGAAAGCCTTGTCACCATTCCGCCACTGTTAGAAATCCAGATTCCCACTGCTGCTGATATCTCCCCACAACCTTTTCACACTCCACCCCCCCAGAACCACATCTTATCCCGCTCCATTGACCACTCATGTTTTTGTAGCTCCTCCACTATCTATTCTTCCTCGAACCTCTAGCGAGACTATGTTCAAAGTCCCCGATGCCCTACACTATGCTCTAGAACAGATTTTCGAGTTCTCGGATCCATACTCTTACGCTCCTCATTTTGAGCTTCCCGGTGAAACTGAAAAGCCTGCTAAGACAGTGGAGCATGATGAGTACCCCGAAAGCTAAAAGGTATAGGAAAAACCTTAAAGAACATGCAAGGGATGGGAAATAACATGTCCTACAATGACTTATGTATGTTTTCGGATATTCATCTGCCTGCAGGGTTTAAAATGCCAAAGTTTAGCTTATATGATGGGCGTGGAGATCCAGTAGCCTATCTAAGGGGTTATTGTAGTGAAATGAGAAGTATTTGTGGGAAAGATGAGTTGTTGATGGCGTATTTCAGTGATAGTTTGAGTGGGGAAGCCTTGGAGTGGTATACTTGTCAAGATGTTAGTAAGTGGCATGCATAGGGTGATATGGATCAAGATTTTGTTTGGCACTATCAGTAAAATGTAGACATTATCCTAGACAGCTCCTCCCTCCATCATATGGAAAAGAAACCCAAGGAAAGATTTAGGGAGTTTTGGTTTAGATGGAACGAACAAGTTGCTCGGGTCATTCCTCCGATTGATAGAAAATATGTTGCTGAGCACCACCCACGACAGGATCTAGTGGGTATCCCTGCTAAACGTTTTCAGCCTCAATACCGACCCCGTGAATATCCCCGAGCTCCACATAATCCACCCCAGTATTATCCTCCGAACAACTTCCGTCCATCTGTCCAACCAGTAGGTCACTCCCAAGGGCGAGCACCAGTATCCCAAAATTCTCGTGCGCCCTCACAACAATTTCAGGCACCCAATAACCCTAAAAAAACATAAGCATGGAGGGGAACAAAGGTTAAAAGATAATTTTACACCAATAGGAGAGTCCTATGCAAGCTTGTTTGAGAAATTAAAGCATGATATGATTGCACCTATTCCTCCAAATAATGTGGACCCACGTGCAAAAAGCTTGACCCTTCTAAAAGGTGTGCATACCATTCCAATGCCCAGGGGCACAATGTTGAATATTGTCGTGCTTTGAAAAGGGAAATTGAAAGAATGACTCAAGAAGGGATAATTGTGGTCCAAGGCAGTAATACCCCAAGTGTCACGCATAATCCTCTACAGGAACATGACAATGCACAAATTGTCGGTATGGTTTGCAATGACGAAGGGTTGGTCAAAGGAGTCAATGAGCCACTTGGTGAAGACAATGTGATTGAAGTTGGTGAAGGTCCCAATAATTTTGATGTGCAACTCAGTGGGTAAGATCTCAAGCTTAGTAATTAGAAAGCACCTCATTTCCTCGTCGGGAAGGAGTCTTGGCAGTTCATTTCGACATCTTTTCTGCTATCTGGTTATTTCGAGGTTGTAATCCTGATTTTATCTTGTTTGTTTTGGTGATTCAAACCCTTTTTATCCTCTTTTGCTTATCTCTAGGAGTCTTGTTAGTTAGTTTTGTGTCTCTGAGTCTGTCATCTAGGTTTGTTTTAGTGTTGTTCAAACCCTTCCGTCCTTTGGTCAAATAAAAATTTGTTTTTGTTATTTGCTGTCTTCGTTTAGTTCTTTTCTTGTATATAGTTCTCTTCAAGCCAGTTCTAGTGGCATGACATGCATGTGAAATTTTTAGCCAAATCTTGAAAGCTAATCTAATCATGGAATAATACAACATAGTTTTGAATATGATAAAAAGATGCATTTGAGGAAATAATTAAATATTCGCGCATGCTGAGATAACCTGAAGCTTGAATTGAGTGAAATTGAGGCAATTAGTATGGAAAATAAAGAGGTTGACAAGAGCATACAACAAGGAAATGTCCCAAGTTTGAGGTAGATAAGTTAGTGTTGAAATGCATTCTTCCACATCAAGGTAAGGTTGAGTCAAGTCTGCTTCAAACTGGCAATGATCATTCACTGGGATAAAGGTATTGTCCATCGACACTTTTTGTTTGTGTTGATGCCATCAATAGATACTATGTATGATTTTTTTTGCTTATCTTCAATTGCATGTTTGTAGTTGGCATTTTTAAAGTTGAAATGACGAAGGCATTTTGTTCCGCTACCCAAACACTTTCATCCTTTGCTACCCCTTTTGAGCCTTAATTTATTTTATTCCATACCCCTTTTTTGGAATCAGGAGTAGGATTAAACAAAAAACAAAGAAAAAAAGGAAAAAGAGGAAAAGAGAAAAGAAAAGAAAAGAAAAGTAGCAAAAACAAACAACTCTATTGGAACTACGTTCGACCTGATTCCTTTTAAGGATACGTAGGCAGCCTTACACGGTTCGGTCCCCTCAAAATAAAAATCCAAAATTCCCTAGACCCAGAGAAACCGGGGCAGAAGTTTTGGTTTTGCAAAAGATCTGATTCCAAAAGTTGTAATTTTGAACCCTTTTCATCTTAGATTATTTTGAGCCTTCGTGCCACCCTTTCATTCTAGCCTTGTCCAAAATCCTACATTACGGTCCAAAGAAGACCTTCTGATCAGTCTTTGAGAATGCCAAGTCAAGCGAGATATAGGTATGATTTACATCATAGGTAACACTATGTTCATGGTGAGATGGGAGAAAATTTAAAATGAGACAGCCTTATTGGTGAAAACCTGCATGGGCACCGTAAGGCGACGGTGAGCTGAAAAAAACTTAAAATGAGAGAGTCTTGTTGGTGAAAATCCTTGCGGGCACCATAAGACGACGGTGAGTTGAGAGATGAACAAATGAGAGAGGCTGGTTGGTGAAAAGCCTTCGGGGCGCTACAAGTTGAATGAGGCTCGTGACTTTACAAAGAAATTGGATCATTGAAAGCCCGGTTTTGAAGTATGAAGACACGACACAAACTGAAAATATGATTGGTTGGACGGATTAGGCTGATCAGTCCAAAATGCATGTCATGATCATTGGAGCCAGCTGCTTCACTCAGAAAAGTCTGTTTTTTTTCATTCTTCTTCACATAGTCATCTTTGTTCAAAATTTTCCTTTGTTCCTTTTGCCAAAAATAACTTCACTGAGCTCTTTGAGTCTATCTTTATGAGTCTCTTTCGAGTTAGCCCTTGTTGAACAAGCAGGAAAGGATTCCAAAGCCTACTTCCAGCTTTTAAATTGCACAAAGCGGAGTTCGTCCAAGCACATCACAAGTGACATGATTCAGAATAAGCAATGTGATGGTAACTGAAGTTCAGGTAATAAGGCGATTCTCAATTTTTGAGAAAATACAAAGATTCAACAACTTTCAGAATGAAAACACAATGCAACAAGTGAACGTAAGAGATTGAGGTCATTCAAAGGTTTTGAGGTCCAATTTTGATCAAAAGGTCAAACAATCCCCTGGTGGCCCGAAGCAGCTAATCAAGATGAAGCATGGCAATGGCAGAAGCATACACTCAGCAATGATGCCACAAACTAACCACCACGTTTTCAAACTAACAAGATTTTATTTTTCTGAAACAAGGGCAAGAAAATTTGTCTGATTTGGAGGGACCCTCCATGAGGAAAGCATGGTTCAGGGGCAAGGAATTTTGTTCTTTCTACATAGATCCTTCAGGAAGATAGCCTGGCTCAGGTAAGTTTATTCTCGCTTTTTAGGACCTTCCTGGATAATGGGTTTGATTTAAGTTCTCAGGACCCTCCTGGATAATGGGGTTAGTTTAAGTTCTCAGGACCCTCCTGGAAAATGGGATTTAGTTTTCAAGTTCTCAGGACCCTCCTGATAATGGGATTTAATTTCAAAATTTTAAGGATTTTGTTTTAAGTTTTCAGGACCCTCCTGGATAATGGGATTTTGTTTTCAAATCTTCAGGACCCTCCTAGATAATGGGATTTAGGTTTTAAGTTTTCAGGACCCTCCTGGATAATGGGATTTAGGTTTTAAGTTTTCAGAACCCTCCTGGAAAATGGGATTCAACTAACACTCACAAATGTTACTGGTACAAAATGGGGCAGAAAATTTTCTTTGTTTTGTCTGTTTTGTTGTGATTGTAGGTGCCCACCTGGAGAACGAGGGAATTCATTTCAAGTTAAGTCATCAGGCGCCCACCTGGAGAAAGAGGGAATACATTTCAAGTTAAGTCATCAGGCGCCCACCTAGAGAATGAGGGAATTCATTTCAAGTTAATCATCAGGCGCCCACCTGGAGAACGAGGGAATACATTTCAAGTTAAGTCATCAGGCGCCCACCTGGAGAACGAGGGAATTCATTTCAAGTTAAGTCATCAGGCGCCCACATAGAGAACAAGGGAATTCATTTCAAGTTAAGTCATCAGGCGCCCACCTGAAGAGCGAGGGAATTCATTTCAAGTTAAGTCATCAGGCGCCCATCTGGAGAATGGGGGAATTCATTTCAAGTTAAGTCATCAGGCGCCCAGCTAGAGAACGGGGGAATTCATTTCAAGTCATCAGGCGCCCACCTGGAGAACGAGGGAATCCATTTCAAGTTAAGTCATCAGGCACCCACCTGGAGAACGAGGGAATCCATTTCAAGTTAAGTCATCAGGCGCCCACTTGGAGAACGAGGGAATCATTTCAAGTTAAGTCATCAGGCGCCCACCTGGAGAACGAGGGAATTCATTTCAAGTTAAGTCATCAGGCGCCCACCTGGAGAACGAGGGAATGCATTTCAAGTTTTATGTCAGTAGCAGGCGCCCACCTGGATAACGAGCGAAGTCATTTCAGAAGTCAATTCAATTTAGAAGCAGCAGAAGCTCGCCTCAAGAATGCGAGCCAACAGTTCGAGATGCACAACAAGACTGTAGAAGATTCAAGGTAGAAGAGTAGATATGATTTTGTAGTTTTTTCTTGTAATTTTTATTTTTCATTTGGTTTTATTTTCATGTAAGGACAGGAACCGCGGACCGGAACCTACATGTCACTTCATTCGACACTCTACCTCGGTATCCTCCCCCGTCATTCTTCCTACTTCTGAACTACACGTGGTCTGATTTCTTTATAGCCAAGGATATGTAGGCAGCTCAGATACCAGGGCCCGGTCACATTCTCCTTTCTTTTAGTTTTAGGTCTGTCTAAATAAGGTCCGGGTCAAAAAACTTATCTCGTCGTTCTTTGTCTGAAAACTCTTCATGTTTCCAGTCAAAAAAGGGCAGATGTAGACACGTAATTTTTTACCCGCACAGTTTTAAAAAAATAATTTTAGTATTTTAATATTTTTAAAATATTCACTCAATTTTATTATACAATTTGAATCTATTTTGTTTTTAATTTCAAAACATATATTTGAAAACACAAAAATGTTTTCACCTTTATAATATTTCTCATGTCATACATATATTTTTATATTCTAGTATAAGATAATATCATTAATCCTTTGGTAGTGAGGTTATTATAATTTTACTACCTTTTCCATTTTTACCTTAATATAATATTTGGAAAATATCAAAAATAGTTTCACGTTGTAATTTAATCTATTTTTAATTATTTAGAAAATTAATCTCGTTTTATAGTATTTTTAGAAGGAGGAATTAATATTTTACCCATAATTTTCAGATTTATAGGGCTTGCTTTTGAGCCCAAGTTTTTAACCTCCCTTAAGCCCAAACCCCCAATAGCCCAAAATCGGGCAGCCCACACATGTGACCCGCCCCAAATACCCGTCCAACCCGCCCTATCTTCCCTTTTAATCCCAACCATTAATCCCTTATTATCCAATGACCCACATTATTTCCCACACCCCATATAAAAGTATTATTTCCCAAACCCTAACCCTAACACTCCTAAACCAAACGGCGTCCTTCCCCTCTCCTCTGCCCTACGCCGCCGTCAACCACCCTACCCGTCGAAAAATTTCCGAATCATCACACGGTTCCCCCTCCTCTCCTCTCCTCTCCTCTCCTTCTTCCATGTCACTCAAATCGAACTAATCTCATCATTTCGATTGGATTCACGCGTTTTTCTTCCCATATTTTTCTTTTTTTTAAACAAAAATCTGAATCCCTTGGATATATATTGAAAAATGGGAGCCGTTGGATAAAGATTTTGATCCAAGACCTCCGTTTTCTGATTTTTGTTTGCAAAAAGGATTATTCGGATTTTTTGATTTGAGGTCCCCACACGTTTTCTTGGAGAGGAGGAAAAGAATCTCCTAGAGGTTCTATATATTGGTATTTTTCATTTGTAGAAAGGGGAAGAGATTCGGACAGTGGGGGGAAAGAAAGAAAACTTGAAAAAATATTTGTGCCTTTACTTCTCCATCTATTTTAATTTTCTTATTGTGAATCGAGTGATTGTAGTTGTTTGTGTTTGATCTAGTTTGCTTCTGATGATCTAGAAAGGTTTTCTTCAATAAGAAATGAATTTGTATGCGTATTTATGAGATGGCTTACCTGTATTTGGATTTAAAATTAGACAAGAATTTCGTAGTCTATTTTGTCACTATTGGTGCCAAATCTGATTTTTAATCTTTCATAACATTGAAATATAGTCTTTATTAGTTGGTTTGGAATAGTTTCAAATATAACAAGCTGCTTTGGGGTCTGTGGTTGGGGATTAATGCAATTTTCATTCTCCTGTTTCAATTGTGTGATATTTTAATGTAGGATTTTTGAACATATTTTACTGTTTGAATGGTATTATGACATCTGTGCTTCAAATCTATAATTGGCAAGTTAGTATTTCACTGTTTCATCTACAACGAGACTTTTCCACAGCACTAAACCTTTCTTAGGATCTTTATAACGGCGGATTGCATCCTTGGCAGAATTAAACTTTGGTTTCTGACGGATTTATGGCTCCTTCTCGTGTCGCCAATATTTAAAATGAGTCATTTGATTTTAACATGATAGTTAGAATGAGGATTTAAATGGCTCTTCTCTAAATTTTGATCCACTTTTTCGTGCTTGTTACTTTTCAGCATGTGCATATCTGTGTGTTTATTTGTTTATTTGAATCTTTTGAATTTGTATCTTAATTCATGACTGTTGAGTCGTGGGGAAGCGGGGAACAAGAATTTAGAGCTAAAACTTCTTATCGCATCTGTTTATTGCTTTAATATCTGCTAGTAGCATGTTTTAGGCCGACCACATTTGGGTAGACAAACCTTTAGGATTCACGTGTTTTACGTTCTCTTTCGAGGTGAGAGGTCGTCCCCGTTAGTCGATTATTGCATCCGGAGAATACCCCGCGAAGTTTGTATATATTTTTATCCGGGGTTTGCCCCGAAGTATTTGTATTGGGAGGCCAAAAATAGAACTTGTAGTATTTTTATTTTTAGTTTCATTCTTATTTTTCTTTTATTAGGTGTGGATGACCTCGAGCCTCTTGTGTGTTTATTTTTCCTTTTGTGTTTTTCTACCTCAATCTGAGTATTCTGTAAAGCCAACTTGATCATGTACGCAACCGTTACTTAGTCACGGGACTCGGAAAATGCCTAACACCTTCTCCCTGAGTCAAATGAACCCCGTTACCCGAATCTCTGGTGCAAACTGGTTTAAGAGTCAAAAGTGTTTTAAAAGGGAAAATTATTTCAACAAAAACGGTGACCTGGCATACCGAAACCAAATGCCAGGTGGCGACTCTGAAAACCCTTTTGAACACAAAATTTTTGTCACTTTCTAATTGAAAACCATTTTTGAACTTTGCAAAATATTTTTATTCTTTTTAAGAGAGTATAGTGAGGTTTGTTTTAAAAAAAAGGGTGTGACGAGGCCAACCCCTTCAGTCACCTTGTTAGTGCTTCTATCATCTTGAATTCTTAAAGGACTGTATCTATTCCTTCTCAGCATATTTTCTAAGTTTGCATCTGATAAGGCTCCCTTATATTGTACATGTCCTTGAGGCTTCATCATCTGCTTCCCTCTATCCCTTTGTTGTGGAGGTACTCCTACTATTGTTTCCTCCTGATTCGTAGAGGATTGTTCAGGTATAACCTGTTGTTGTATATGTGATTGCTCAGTCACAGACTTCACTCTCCACTGGACTGTTGTTGTTTGGGTGGCTTCTGGTTTTCTTGAATAATAGATTTGGGCTGCCTCTAGGCTACTTGTAGCTTCGTGCATTTCTCTGTATATTGCCTATATGTAGGCATTCTCACAATTTGTTGGTTTCCATTCATATTCCAGATTTTGTTCTCTGTATTTTCCACCTACCTCTTTAATCAGCATCTTATCTGGAAACTCCTGCGAGATGTCCATTTCTACAAGCATCCGTGCATAGGAAATTATATCACCCTGGGTTGTTAGTTTATCTAAACATATAGGTTTTCTTAGGGATAGCAATTCGACCCAAATTCTCCTTTGTCCGGTACTGAATTGGTAATCCTGGGAAGATTACCCAAATTGGTACAGTTCTAGTCATTTCCTTACTCAATTGAAAGTCAGGCTCCCATTATTTTAAGATCATAGGTCTATTTTGAAACGTATAGGGCCCTTGTTGGATAATTTTGTTCATGTCTTCCTCCGAGTTAAATCTAAAAATGAAATAGCCCTCATTGTGTAGGTATATTTGCGGAGTATGACTGAATTTCACACACCATACACGAACTTAAGCATTTTCTTGAATGAGGGTGAGCCTCACAGAACATACCCAATTAGAGTTGCCTTCCATTTTTGAGTTTGTTCATCCACTTCAATTTGATTCAATCTAACAACCTTTACCCCTTCCTTCATTATCAGCATATTGTACTCCAATTTAAGCCCTGTTGTTGAGATCGCTCCCCTGCACTATAAGCTATCGTTGGCACTGGCTGGCTTGGGTTTACTTTCTGTGTCTAGAAAGTCAATTTCCTTGCCATTGTGTTTGCATCTACTTTCGTTGGCTTGGGCATTTCCACCTCAATACAGTTTGAGGCTTATATCACCGTAGGGGTACTCCCCATTCTTGTCATCCATTGGACCAATTGAATTTGCCCTAATTCTTGAGGTACTCCAGATTCCGGTGTTACCAATCTATTTTCTCCTTCTGTCTCCGGTACTGTAGGCGGTGCAGTGACCTGTGATTTTCGTCGAGCCATGACTGTGTGTGTACGTTAGCTAACCCTACGTAACGTGCGCTTGCAGAGCCATCATAGAACCTTTTTACTATCATTTTTGCGTATTTTGGTTGAGTTTATTCCACTTTCACCTATTTGAATGAATTTTCTGAATTATAAAATCCAAAATGACAGATGAGAAGTGCCGACATTTTTTTTTAACTCGAAAGAAAGTCCAATTAATTGTGTGTTTATCTCGAAAATGGTTTTAACAATTATATTTGATTTGTGGTTCTAAAAATATGTGATTTATTCCAATACTAGTTAATAATCAAGAAATAATAAGTGTAAGTAAGAAGAATATGATAGCGAAACTAATGTTGTCACAGGACTGGGGGCCTCGATCTCAGTAACCTCGGGGGTTTCGAGGTCAGTCTTTAGCAATAAATTATGAACCGTAAATGAAGAACAATAAAACTGAGGAATAATGTAGAGTACGTTAAACAAGAAAAATAGAGTAGAATATTCTATTTCAATGAATCCTCCCCTTTACAAATGATTGGGTTCCCCTTTATATAGGAGGGGAAAATCCTAATATGGTACATTTCTAGTTATGACAAAGAATACTATTGGTACTGCTATATAACGGTTTAGTACGGAGTTATACTATTTCTTACAGATCTTATCCGTCCTAACCACGTGTCCTTGAGAATTTCTCGCTTTTTCTTAACTGTTATCGATCTGGCACTGCCTCGAGGTAGATTGTGACGGGTCGATGTGCCTTCTTGAAGTGTATATTCCGAGATTGACTCGAACCTTACTTCGAACCCTTCGAGCTCGAGCTCAGCGCAACAGCGACCTCGAAGTCGGACTCCTTCGATTTCGGCCGTATAGAGATAGTCCCCGCGTTTCTTAGAATGAAATTATAAGAAATGAACTTGAATTTCCAAGGTCCTAGACGATGACATCATTTTTGTGAAGTAGACGTTTGAAATGACTGAAGCATCATGCCGGTTCTCTTCCCCAAATGCATTGAGTGCTCGTCAGAGCCGGTCGGCCATCACATCAATGAACTGTCGCCGCCTACCTATATATATCCACTTTCGTTTCTTATTAGGAACTTTTTCACTCTGCAATACTTATTCTTTTCTACAAACTCTCCCTCCGTCGCTAGTACTTCCATCGTGTTAGCCTCAAACCTCGTCGGTTACACTTATTTCCTTCTTCCTTTTCTAAAGAAACTATGGCAAAAACCTCTAAATCCGTTCCTCAGAAAGAAAGAACTTCCACCTCTGCTTCCCATCCGGCCGACGCTAAATGAGATCGTGCCGAACAATTTTTCTTTGAAGAAAGACTTTACAATAGAGAAACCTCCTGATGTTCCCGAGCGTTGGGAACACGCATCGCGGTATATAAGATCCATCAAGGAAAGACACCTCGATGTCGTAAGGAGAGAATGTAAGTGGGGGAAGGAGGTCGTCGTGCAGATACCTTCTCGAGAAGAGGATATTACGACCCATGCAAAAGGGTTCTTGACCGTATACACGTACCCATTTACACTGGGCCCCCTCGACCATCTCGTGCTCGAATTTTGCCAAAAGTACCAAATTACACTGGGCCAGATTCATTCGTCCTTCTGGCGTATTATATTAATAATGAGGTTCTTCGCCGAGAAGGCCGAGATCGAGTTCACCCTTAGCCACCTATCAGATTGTATCGGCCTCAACATTTCCGAGGTTTAATCAAACTCCAACGCCGATCCACAAAGTCCTTCTTCGCTAGTAACGACGAAGTCAGAGATCGAGGTTGGATGAGTCGGTTCATCCGAGTGAGGACCACCGATATTATTCCCAAGGAGTTCCTGCTGTTTCTCGAGAAATGGAACTTCGAACATGAGTAAAATACCTTGCTCTATTTCTTTTTCATAACTTTTGCCGACTTCACATAATTGTTACCTTTCTACTTCCACAACGGTTCTGTGGATGCCTAATGCGGTCCTCGATCTCGTGGACTGGGCTAGCAAACTGGCTGCCACTTCGTCTGACGACAAATGCAAGTGAAAGGATTTGTCGAAGGGCAAGTGGAAGCGAAACACCAAGGTACGTGTTGTAACCTTACTTTCCCTAAAAAAATACCTTTCTTCACGTGGCCTAATTCCACTGTCGTATTGGTAATTTTTTTGAGATAAGGCCGCCCCTTTTTGGGGAGAAAGAGGGATCCTCGGCTCCAGAGCCAAAAAAGGATAACAAGATAAAAAGGCCGTCGAGGAATGAGGGTGCCCAAAGCAAAGCAAAACCAGCTCGGGGGCGCAAGAAGAATGTTGTCGTTGAGGAGTTTGACTTCATCATCCGGTCAATGGGTGACGATGATGACGAGGTGGAGGGTTCAATGTTGATAACTCGAACCAAAAAGCCTTCTGAGGCTATTAAACTTGCTGGAACCGAGACCCCTGGCCTCATAACAGGACCTTTACAAGGAACAAGGGATGAGGGTCCCGTGTCACTCGAGGTAGTGATTGTTTCCCATACTTCGGGAAATACTACAGAGAGGGCGAGCTTCGAAGCTCCTCTACTCGAACAGATCACCTCGGGTGATCTCCCGAAGGCCGTGGCAGCAGGTCACTCTCGTCTTTTCCAATTTTCTCCGAAGATACCATAAGGGATGCTCGAAACCTGGAGACGCCCGAGTTAGGCGGAGCCCCGAGTGAAAATGACCCCTTCCAGGGTTGCTTTAATGGGGTCGATGAGGTCGAACCACAAGATGCAAACTCGACCTTAGAGGAGGCTCGACGACTTTAATCAATTGTAATTTTTTTAATAGCACTACAATTTTTCTAACTTCATGATTTCTTATTTTGTCTAATCAAACTTTCTTTTCTGTAGGCCTTCGACAAATTTAAGACTGAGTTATGTCAATGTGAAGTCGAGTTGCGTAGATCCTCGAATGAGGAGAAATCCCTCAGTCTTCTTTGTGACAAGAAGGAAAAGGAATTAATACATCTTCGATCGGAATTGACCCGGGCTTGTGAGTACGAAGACGATCTAGAGAAGCAGGTAACCTTAGTTCTAAAAACATGTGGACTCCCTCTCCCATCTTCGGAGGTTAACACTTCGATGTCTCAGTTGTAGAGAAAGGTCGAGATGCTGGAACGCCTTCGGGGTGAAGGCCACCAGGTCAATTCTGAGTGCAACAAATGGAAGGCATAGATGCATGTCCTTGCTGCGGCCAAAAAGATGCATTGGAAAAAGTATCCGCCCTTGAGATTCAGCTCCGGAATGCTCAAGAGAGCAATTCAGTTCACGCGGGCAGGATAGCCGAGCTCGAGCCTGGCTTCAAGAAGGCCAAGGTCGAAGTAGAGGAAGCCCGGACCAAATCAAAAGAAATACAAGCCACAGCCGACAAGACGGTAGCTATCTATTTGAAAGATGCTACTGATGCTCAGATGGAGTTGATGGGGGCCTCCGACCGGGAGCAAAGAAGCAACGACTACATTCAATTCCGATCCCGGAGGGAAACCTTCGAGGAGATCCATGCTAAGGGCTTCAATCTCTCCAAGGAGATAGAGCATGCTAAGGCAGAGCCAAGTTCGTCCTTTCCTCCGATGATGAAGCTGATGTAGAGGATGCTGACGAGAAGGCTTCCGGGGAAGAGGCTAATCTCGAGGGGGTTGATGAATACAAAGTCCCCGAGGGAGAAAAGACTCCCAAAGGTCAGACTGCTGAAGGTAAAGCTTCCGAGGGTGTAGTAGTCCTCGTGGGTGCTGCCTCCGAGCAGGCGACTCAGTCAATAGATTAGGCCTCCTTTATTTCCTTTGTAAGGGCTCCTTGTTGGAGTTTTGTAAACATATTTTTGTTCCTTCATCATAAATATAAAAAATCTTTTGTTTCATTTCATGTTTCGTCTTTGTGTTAATTTCCATCTTGCCTTTGTTTTTTGATGTTGTTGATGATCAGTCCGATGTATTGGACTTAGAATATAAAACCCTTAGGTTTCGTGTTCGATCAATGATCATTGATAGGTGATCACTTAGGGTCCGACCTTCGAGCTAAACTTTAGCTCGGGACTTTCGAATACGAACTAGGTGAGGTCTCAAGCACAGGGTGCTTCGGCCTTTAAGTTCTTTAGGTATTGGCCCTCGGGCTTTAACACATCGGCCCTTAGGTTATTTTTAAGTTGGACCTTAGGCTCTTTAGATTGGTCCTTAGACTCTTTAGGTTGGCCCTTAGGCTCTTACATATTGTCCCTTAGGCTCTTTTTAGATCAGGTCAATTCGACCTCTAAAATGGCTATAATTTTTCCCCATTCTGGCTAAAGACTTTTAAAAATTTTGTTATGCCTTGGCATGTTTTTATATTCGTCCGAATGTTTGACGGTTTGATTGATAGGAACCTCAATTACAAGTCGATGCGCGACGATAATTGAGTACCTCGTGAGGTTCTCTCGAAGGCTAATTTTTCGGAAGCCTTTACATTGTTCGGAGCTGATATTATTGAAGACCCTTTGCTTATGCCGAGGGTAGACTGATTTAACCGGGTTTTCGAAGTATTTGAAGTCCTTTTGTTCTATTTCGAAAGTCGGACGTCTCCGGGCCGCATTATTTCGGCCGTAGCCTTTTCATATGATCATAGTCTTTATATTTGGTCGTAGCCTTTAGTCCCCGAGTGAGATGGTGTAACGACCCAGTCTGTCGTTATGTAAAACCTGATTTATAATTATTGTTATTAACTTGTTATAGATTGGTTATACTTTATTTGATGTATTAGAGTTGATAGGCTTGAAATCGAATGGTCGTAGTGAAAGTTCAGTCAATTAGCCTTTAAAATAGCCTTAAAATGGGAAAAGTCAACTGGGAGTTGACTTATTAGTAAATGACCTCGAAATGCGGATTTTATGGTTCGAATAGCTTCGTTAGGTGATTTGGGACTTAGGAGTGTGTCCAAAACAATTTTGTGATGTCCGGTGTAGAATTAGGCTTGAATTGGCGAAAGTTAGTTTTTGGAGATTCTCGGTCGGCAGTGGAAATAGGCTATCGGGGTCAGAATGGAATTCCGACAGTTGGAACAGGTTCGTAATATTATTTTGTACTTGTCTGCAAAATTTCAGGTCAATCAGAGTTGATTTGGATAGTTTCGGCATCATTGGTGGATTTTAGAAATATCAAAGTTCTTAGGCTTGAATCCGATGTGAATTTGGTGTTTTGATGTTAGTTTTGGTGTTTTGAGAGTGTAACTAAGTTGGAATTATGTTATGGGATATGTTGGTAAGTTTTTTTGGGGTCCCGAGGGGCTTAGGATTGATTCCGGGTGGTCAACGGACTCATTTGGACTTAGAGCAATTGTTGGTTTCTGGTTTTTGTGCAGCAGGTTTTTCTTCTCTGCGATTGCGTAGTTCAATCGTGAGGGACATCATTTTTATTCTCTGCGATCACATAAAGGCGTCCACGATTGCATAGGTTGAGCATCGTAGGCAGTGCGATCGTGTGACCTTAATCGCGATCACGTACTGTCATGGCAGGCGCGTGGGGGTGAGGTCGAATGGTCTTCGCGATCGCGTGTGATTGAGGTTTGGTGAATCGCGATCGCAGTGAAGAAATAACTGGGCATATTAAAATAAACCCTTCCGCGACCTAAACCCTTTTTACACCATTTTTGTACGGACAAAGAGCTTTTGGGGACGATTTTGAAGAGGGAAATCCTTGTTCTTCATAGAGTTAAGTGTTTTGATCATAAAAACTCGATTATGGATGATTATAGAATATAAAACCAGTGTAAATTCATGGAAAATCAGTAGAAAAATTGGGTTTTAAGGCTTGAGATTATGATACCTTTAGGGGTCGATTTGAGGGGTCAAACGAACCCCGATTTTGGTGTTCTTTATATGTACGGACTCGTGAGGACGAAGAACACTTTTGTATAAGAATTTCTGAGTTTCAGGACGCGGGCCCAGGGGTCGGGTTTTGACTAGTTTCGGATTTTTGGATTAAATTTGATATCTTTCGATTGGAATTTGTTCCTTAAGCATATATTGATGATTAAAATCTGAACTTGGTAGATTTGGAGCCTTCGGAGGTTGATTCGAGAGGCAAGCGCCTTGCGGAATAGTTTCCGGGCTAGTTTTGAGGTAAGGAATGTCTTTAAATCCTATCCTGAGGGTATGAAATCCCGAACTATGCACCCTTTCACGGGTTTTGAAATGAAAAGGTGGAAACTTTGGAAACATCTTTCCTATTTAGGCGACTATTGAGTTGCGAAACCGATTTTTAAGCCTTTGCTTAATTAGTATTTATGTATTATGATATGTTGGGTCGTAAGCTGTGTTTGGGGCCTAGTGCCGATTTGTTTTCCCTTTGAGGGTTGTGTTTACTATATTTTCCTCACTGATATACTATGATTTTACACTCATTCTTTTCCTGATAAATTGTTTGACACTCAGAGTATTTGATACTATTTATTGAAAAATGAAACACTGTTTTGGGTCGAGAACACGGTATGTTTATGGCCTAAGGGCAAATTGAGAGTGTCTGACTGAGTGGTGAGGAGGCTTTCAGGCCTCAGGTGTGTGGTGAGGAGGCTTTCAGGCCTCAGGAGTGTGGTGAGGAGGCTTTCAGGCCTCAGGAGTGTGGTGAGGAGGCTTTCAGGCCTCATGAGTGTGGTGAGGAGGCTTTCAGGCCTCAAGAGTGTGGTGAGGAGGCTTTCAGCCTTAGGAGTGTGGTGAGGAGGCTTTCATGCCTTATGTTATTATTGCGCTTGGGCTGTAGGAGCCCCTCCGAAGTCTGTACACACCCCCAGCGAGCGCTGGTACCGATATTGAGTGATGATTGCCTGATGATTGATACTGAGTGAAGATTGATACTAAGTGATGATTGATACTGAGTGAAGATTGATATTAAGTGATGATTGATACTGAGTGATTGAGAGAATGCCTGAGGGGTAACTGTTACAAGAAATGATTTTGGACCGAGGGGCAGATTTATGATAATTTTTCTAAGTCTCTGAACTATGATTTACTTCGTTTTCAAACTGGCTTTTACTGAGATATACTGATATTTCACTTGTTTTCAAAGGTTTTCTGGAAATTGATTTCGAACTTATTATTTGATGAATACTACATGGTGACTTGGTGTTTTACTAGTTTTGTGGAATTGTGTATCTGCACTGTGTGTTTTATAATTCTCAGACTGTGATTTATTTTCATTACTACTGAGTTGGCGTACTCATAAAGACTCCCTGTGCCTCCGTGCACAGATTCAGGTGACGGTCTGGAGCAGTATTTGTCCTTGCTTGTAGTTGCAGATTCACGGGATTTCGAGGTAGCTGTTCAGCGTCCACAACTTCTCCATTTCCCCTCCTTATAAGACATATATTATATTTTTAGCAGAGTTAGATTTATTTATTCTTAGATGCTCATGACTATTGACTCCAGTTCTTGGGAGGTTTGTTAGACTATTATTGGGACGTTAAGACTTAATTATATTATTTGATGCTATGGTTTCATGCTTGTTATTAAATTGTGAACTGTTATAATTGAACCAATGCGTTGTAAAGTAATGGTTGGCTAGACTAGTTCCACGATAGGCGCCATCATGGTCTGTTAGGATTTGGGGTTGTGACAGATTGCCTTGGCCTCTATACCGAGGGTATGCCCTTTTAAAGGTCTTATAAGTTCGAGTATATAGCCTTGGCCTTAATATCGGGGGAAGCTTTTTTTAAGGTCTTATAAGTTTGAGTATGCCTCATTGAGGTCTTATAAACTTGAGTTTGCCTCATTGTGGTCTTATAAGTTCGATTTTGCCTCATTGAGGTCTTATGAGTTTGAGTTTTTGATGACTCGATATGTTGACTGTCGAAGACAGTCCCCGAGTGTTCGGGTGTATTTGTCCCTTGAGCCGTTTAATGAAAATAGTAGACTTTTTTGAGTCACAAAGTATTTAGATATAATAAGAATACTTCTTCGAATAACTGATACATGCGTACATGTTTTGTCATCGGGTGCTCGACTATTCTACATGGACACGGTTCATTTGACCGTTTGTCCCATTACAACATTCTCCTATCGAGGCCCTCTTCGGCATAACTTGCTTTCTTCGAAAAAGCAACCTCCAAGGGTGATGCTTCCCAGTATTCGAGGTTGATAGAAAAGAAGCCTTGAATACTTGTTGAGTTTTTCTTAGGTAGCATATAGGTGTTTCCTCGTTAAAATCCTTGCCGGTAAAACCCATTTAGGATAAAACCCGATCTAAGGGCCGAAATTGGAGGAGTCCGACTTCGAGGTCTCTGTTGCGCCGAGCTCGAGATCGAAGGGTTAGAAGTAAAGTTCGAGTCGATCTCGGAACATACACTTAGATAAGGCACATCGAGGAACCGTCACAACCTACCTCGAGGTAGTGCCAAATCGATGACAATCAAGAAAAAACGGGAAATTCCCAAAGACACGTGGTTAGGACGGATAGGATATGTAAGGAATAGTATATTTTCGTACTAAACCATTATACAACTGTACCAATAGTATTCTTTATCATAATTAGAAATGTATCATATTAGGGTTTGTTGGTTAGATATCATACTCCCATTTCGAGCAGCTTCTCTTATGGAAGACCTGGCTTTTGCCAAAATGGCTTCAATCCTTTCTAACCTGATGTACATTTCAAGTACCCCTACAATTTCATCACCTAACTAAATATAACACTTTAATATCTGCATTCAATAGTCTGCTGAAATCCATGCATGCATTTCATACGTCTTTGACTACATGATTCCCTTTCACGCCAAATTTCTGGTCACACTCCAAACATCTACTTTTATCGAGCGGAGTCAGAATTTAAAATTTATGTATTCTGAACTTATCAATAATTTTATAGCTCGTATTAGTTACTGGATCACAAGTAATTATTCTGTGATTAAATCAAATTCTTCTCTTTGTTAGTTTACCCAATGTAACAGATTTTCACGTCCAACGAGAGCGTGAGCATCCCACTATTCTTTCTTCTCGTGAGGGTGCATTCTACTAGCAAAAAAGACTCCTATAAGTGGTAGTACCTAGTTGGGGCTTTGTGGTATAATTCTTTGCCGAAAGAGGTCTCCGCTTACCTAACGACTTTCCGATGTGATTGACAAGCAGCGGGGCATGAAGGAAGCTCCGGTAGGGGGACTTGAGTCTCAGCAGAACCTTCCCTTTTCTTCTCTCTCCTTTCCCTTATCTCTGGGGACTTAACCGAATTTGCTCCATTTTGCTCAGTTGGGGTACATATTTAATGAATATCCTAAAACAAATAAAGGGTCTAGGCAAAAGCTACTAGGGTCGTCCAAAACAGTAATTAATATTGTAGTCGGATCGGTTCCTTCCTCCCCCCCCCCCCCCCCCCCCCCCCCCCCCCCCCCCCCGCCACATCCTTCCCCTCTATTTTATAGTAACATCAGAGTACACCTTCCAATCTTTGCTAAATTTAACTCGAAGTTTTGTAACACTCCTAGGCTTTATCTTTTTCTAAAGGCAGCGCAATAGAGGGATATTGTTTTTCAGTAGAAACGCCTTGAGTTCTTTCTGCTTGAAGGGCTTGTTCAGTCCTCTTATGTTCCATGAGCTTATGATCATGGGGGATTTTCCTCATTGAGGCCAACCCCTTCAGTCACCTTGTTAGTGCTTCTATCATCTTGAATTCTCAAAGGATTGTATCTATTCCTTCTCAGCAGATTTTCTATGTTTGCATCTGATAAGGCTCCCTTCTATTGTACATGTCCTTGAGGCTTCATCATCTGCTTACCTCTATCCCTTTGTTGTGGAGGTACTCCTACTATTGTTTCCTCCTGATTCTTAGAGGATTGTTCAGGTATAACCGGCTGTTGTATATGTGATTTCTCAGTCACAGACTTCACTCTCCACTGGACTGTTGGTTGTTTCCTTTTCTGTTGTCTTGTTGCTTTCACTTGTTGTTGTTTGTGTGGCTTCTAGTTTTCTTGAATAATAGATTTGGACTGCCTCTAAGCTACTTGTAGCTTTGTGCATTCCTATGTATGTTTCCCTATCTGTAGGCATTCCTCACAATATGCTGGTTTTCATTCATATTCTAAATTTTGTTCCCTGCATATTCCACCTACCTCTTTAATCAGCATCTTATCAGGCAACTCCTGCGAGATGTCCATTTCTACAAGCATCCGTGCATATGAACTTCCATCACCCTGGGTTTAATTTATCTGAACATATAAGTTTTCCTAGGTAGCTAGCCATTCGACCCAAATTCTCCTTTGTCCAGTACTGAATTGGTAATCATGGGAAGAGTACCGAAATTGAAATAGTTCTAGTCATTTTCTTACTCAATTAAAAGTTAGGCTCCCATTACTTTAAGATCATAGGTCTATTTTGAAACGTATAGGGCCTTTGTTGGATAATTTTGTTCCTGTCTTCCTCCAAGTTAAATATGAAAATGAAATAGCCCTCATCGTGTAGGTATACCTGTGGAGTAGTGACTGAATTCGACACACCATACACGAACTTAAGCATTTATTTGAATGAGGGTGAGCCGCGCAGAACATACCCAATTAGAGTTGCTTTCCATTTCTGAGTTTGTTCATCCACTTCAATTTGGTTCAATCTAACAACCTTTACCCCTTCCTTCATTATCGGCGGATAATACCCCAATTTAAGCCCTTATTATTGAGATCGATTCTGTTGCACTACATGAGTTATCGTTGGCACTGTTAACTAGGGTTTACTTTCTTCGTCGAGAAAGTCAATTTCCTTGTCGTTGTGTTTGCATCTACTTCCGCTGGCTTGGGATCTTTCATTTCAGTACATTTTGAATCTTGCATCATCGTAGGGGAACTCGCATTCCTGTCATCCATTGGACCAATTGAATTTCCCCTAATTCTTGAGGTACTCCAGATTACAGTGTTACCAATCTACTTCCTCTTTCTGTCTCTGGCACCGTAGGCGGTGCAGGCGGTGCAGTGACCTGTGATTTCCGTCTAGCCATGGTTTTGTGTGTACGTTAGCTAACCATGCTTAACGTGCGTTTGAGCCATCATAGAACCTTTTTACTATCATTTTTCCGTATTTTGGTTCAGTTTATTCCATTTTCACCTATTTAAATGAATTTTCCGACTTATGACATCCAAAATGGCAGATGGAAGTGCCGACAACTTTTTTGAACGCGAAAGGAAGCCCAATTCATTGTGGGAGTGGCAAAAGTACAAAGTCTTTCACCAAGATTCTTAAATTTAAATTATTTTTTTTGCCCTTTAGTTCTTATTTTTCAGTTTCATTTACAATAAAATCAGCTCAATAATGCCTTGAACCTCTTCGGTTAATACCTTTATCATGTCTTGAGTATCTTAGTTTACCGATCTTTATATTATCTCGAGTCTCTTTGGTTATCTAAAAAGATTAGATATTTATATTTTATTTCAAAATAAAGTACGGAGTAACAAAGGAAAAAGAAGAAATTAAATGAAATAGAAAAGGTGAAGAAAAAAATTAGAGAAGATAATCATAGAATTTGATTTCACTGATTTGGGGATATGGATTCGGTTTTACTTTTTTTTTTTTTTTTTCAATCTTTCATTATTCATTATGTGTTGTTATATATAGTCTGTCTTAGTTTTTACGAAAAGACATAATCTATACATGCATATACATTAAATGTCAAAAAATAAAAAAAATTATGGCGCATACACAGAGAGACGCAATCATTTTTCTTGATTTTTTTTCTCTTTCTTTACGTACCATTTAACAAAATAAACTTATACTATCACAAAATCAAGTATCCTAGAAGACTAAAAACTCTTAAGTAGTGGCAAATTAGAAACAATTATAGATCTTATTGTAAGTAATAAAATAGATGTATTTGATTTGAAAACTAAAAGGAATCTTAACATATTGCATTGTATCGGGGAAAATATGTTATGACACGTGGTGTCACGATCCCAAATCCTAAACCAACCGTGATGGCGCCTATCGTAGAACTAGGCTAGCCAACAATCACATAATTACATTTTCCTTTTCAAAATTTCCCAAATCATTATCAACATTTCACAAACGTATATAAATCTCTAAATTTTTAAGCAAAACAAACAAGCTAAACAGTCTACAACCATCCCCAAGATCTGGAGCCAACGGATCATGAGCATCTAAGAATGATACCAAGAATACTAATGTCACAATGCATAAATCTCTAAATTTGTAAGCAAAACAAACAAGCTAAACAGTCTACAACCATCCCCAAGATCTGGAGCCAACGGATCATGAGCATCTAAGAATGATACCAAGAATACTACTGTCACAATGCATAAATCTCTAAATTTGTAAGCAAAACAAACAAGCTAAACAGTCTACAACCATCCCCAAGATCTGGAGCCAACAGGTCATGAGCATCTAAGAATGATACCAAGAATACTACCGTCACAATGCATAAATCTCGGGACGAAGAACTAAGTACAAAACAAGAAAGGGAAAACAGAGATGCTGCGGACGCTGACAGCTACCTCGATGTCCCAACTCAGGCTCCGTGTGAGATGGCTAACGCTCGGTACCAACACCTGAATCTCCACACAGAGGTGCAGGGAGTAATGGTGAGTATGCCAACTCAGTAGTAATGAAAATAAATCAGGTCTTGAGCAGTAAGAAACACACATGATCAAATCATCAAGTCACAATAAGCAGTCTTTCTTTCCACCAGTGTATACAATAAATCAGTACGCTATAAAAGCTAAGTAAAACTCTTTTGAAAAGTGTAATTTCCAATGATTTCAGTAAAACACCCAAGAAGTACTAGTTTAAAGATGAAATGAATCATAAATAGTTGCTCAGGTAAAACAAGTATCATAAATCGCCCCTCGGGCAAATCACCACTCAGAATCAGTCACTTAGCATACCTCACAATCACTCAGTAGCAGCCCCTCGAGCAACCTCACTGTCTCTCATGCCTCCCAATCACTCTTCACTCGGCACTCGCACTCAGTAGGAACATGTGCTCACTGGGGGTGTACAGACTCCGGAGGGGCTCCTACATCCCAAGCGCTAAAATCAAGATAAATCATGACATCAAATCACTCTCAGGCACTCAGCCTATCATAAACATGTTGCGGCGTGCAGCCCGATCCAATATTATATCCTCACAAACAGGCCCTAGGCCTCACTCAGTCAGAAACATGTTGCGGCGTGCAGCCCGATCCAATATCATATCCTCACAATCAGGCCCTCGGCCTCACTCATTCAGAAACATTTCAAAAGCCACTCGGGCTATCAGTAAAACGGGGCACTCGACCCAAAATAATATTTTATATCTCAAAATAGTGTAAATAAGACTGAGTTTTGAAATTAGTTAAGCATAATATGACTGAGTGTAAATCATAAGTTAACACAGTGAGGAAAAATAATAAACAGCCCCCAAGGGGTCTAAACATGTCGGCACAAGGCCCCAAACATGGCATATAGCCCAATTATAGCAATAGTATAAAAATATGATTTATCATGCGATTTAAAAGCAATTACGCAACTCAATAGTTGCCTCGGGAAGAACCAAGTTCAAATCCCCCATCGGTGCACGCCACACACTCGTCATCCAGCGTGTGTGTCACTCCAAAATAGTGAGAAGATGCTAAGTCCGGGGTTTCATACCCTCATGACAAGATTTAAAGTCATTACTTACCTCAAACCAGCCCGAAAGCTACTCCGCAATGCTTTTGCCCCTTGAATTGGCCGAATCTATCCAAATCAGATTTACAACATCACAATATGCTAGGAAAATGATACCCAATCGAAACTATCAAAATAAGGCACAATTCCCGAAATTGGCCAAACCCGACCCCCGGGCCCACGTCTCGGAACTTGATAAAATTTATACCATAAGGATCCTCATTCTCCCACGAGTCTATACATACCAAGAACACTGAAATCAGAGTCCAAATGACCCCTCAAATTCCCATTTTAAGGTCTCTTAATCTCAAGCCCTAATTACCCATTTTTGCACTGATTTCCCCCAAATATTTACCACTAATTAGACCTTTAATTGCATATAAACGAGTTATGAAGTCAAGAATATTACCTCCAAGTGATTCCCCTTTGGTTTCCTCAAAAATCTCTCTCAAAATCTTCAATCTCGTTCAAAAATGGTGGAATAATGAAGAAGGGTCGCGGATTGGGCTATTAAACACTGCCCAGCTTTTTACAATTACTCAGTGCGATCGTTTAACTAGGGACGTGTTCGCGAAGCTCAGCTTACTCTCCCTCTACGCGATCGTTTACACACCAGCGCGTACGCATAGAATAACCAAACAGCCCCTACCCCACGCGCGAGCTCTACGCGATCGCACAAGGACCTACGCGACCGCACTGTTCAAGACTGCCCAACCTATGCGATCACAAACCTTATTACGTGATCACATATAAAAAATATGCCTACCTAAATCTTAACTCTACGCGATCGCATATACATCCACGCGATCGCAATTAAGGAACCACTGCTGCTAAAACACCAGAAAAAACAGCAAATTCCCAAAGACCAAAAATGCCCGTTTGAGCGTCCGAAATACACCCGAGGACCCCGGGACCATACCAACACATCCAGTAACCTCATCCAAACTTAGTCGAGCCCTCGAAACACAAAAAACAACGCAAAAGCACATCAAATTCGAGCCTATGAACTTTGAAATTTCTAAATTTCATCAAAGATGCCGAAACCATCCAAAACACATCCGATTGACTTGAAAATTTGCACACATATCCAAAATGACATTACGAACCTGCTCCAACTTCCGGAATTCCATTCCGACCCCGATAGCCTATTTTTCACTGCCGACCAAAATTGCCAAAAACTAGCTTTCGCCAATTCAAGCATAATTCTACACCGGACATCAAAACCACATTCTGAACACACTCCTAAGTGCCAAATCACCTAACGAAATAATTGATCATGCTCAACTGTGTCTAATAAAAGACTAAGCGGGCGATGCAAATATAATCTGAGTATTTAGCCAGAGTCGAATCCCACAGGGAACTAACCTATCAATTGTTGTTGTTAAACTACTAGATTCTCAATAATCAATTTCCCAAAAGTTACGAATATTAATTTTCGGTATTTTTACTACTACAGCTGAATGAAAATAAGAAAGCTAAAGAATAATTAATAACTAATACTGAGGTGTAAACAATTACGATAAAGGTCTAAGGATATGGTTTCCCCTGTTGATGGAATCTCTTCTTGTATATTTCCTATAGTTTTGGCTTAATTATCTCTATCAACCATGAACACTTAGGCTATCATAAATCTCTCTCAAGTACTTATGATAATCTACTAGACGCACTCTCTCGAGTTACGCTAGCCAACTTGTATTACAGTTCACTTTAGATTGCACCCAAGGTATCGTTATCTCTAATCCAACCTTTAAACCCTCGGTTATGGATCTCTCCTATACTTTGGGAGTGATGTTGTTCAAAAACTACCTACATATGCACTCTCTGTCGAGTAGATACACACTAAATAAGAACAACTAATTGAGGTCCCTTCAATCAACTACAACAAGAACGTAGTTGAAAAAATAGAGATTGAAAACCAAGCAAAACTATATTAATATAACAATAAGTTCATCCTCAACGGGTTCCACCAAAACTTTAGATTAAAGAAGTTAGCTACTCATAATTGTATTAAAAATAACAAAAGAATTCATTGACAATGGTAAAATCACAAGGAAGGGAGATGAGAATTTATGCCCAATTGCTCTCCTTGCCTCTTGCCTTTGCTATTCTTGAATTAGCCTCTAAACCTTGATAATTTTCTTCTTTGGGCGAGTTGAACCTTATATAGGTTAAGTAGAATGGCCCCAATCTTCCAGATTTGCCCTTGGAAGTTTACGCGCACAACTGGGACTAGCGCGGTCGCGCTAGTCCTCGCGCTAATGGACGCGCTAATAGGGTTTTACTCTACTTGGGCGATCACTGGGGTAGCGCGGTCGCGCTAGTGACCGCGACTAATGCACTTTTGTTCTGTCCCGTCAATTGGACTAGCACGGTCGCGCTAATGACCGCGCTAGTGGACTTTTATTCTGCCCAAGCGACTTTCAGCCTTCAATTCACCCATCAAATATCCCAAGGGTTTTTTTCCTCTTCAATTTAGCTCAGATCACCATCTTGATTCCTCAATAGTGCATTTTGCTCTTGTAAAACACACAACTCACACTTAGAGCCAATTTAACATCATTTAACATCCTTAAGACAGTGAAGCATCATTAAGTTAAAGTATAAATATATGCTAAACTACGTGAATTTATCCTATTATCAACTATTTGAGCCATAAAATCCACATTCCGAGGTCGTCTACCAATAAGTCAACTCCCCGTTGACTTTTCACTATAAGGCTAATTTAAGAGGCTAAGTGTCTCAATTCTCACCACAAACACTCTGAACCCGAACCAGCCGACCAAACACATCATAATTAGGTTAATTAACACATGCCCAAGCTAAAACAGGGGAAACGGGCTAAACTCTCGGAACGACCGATCGGGTCGTTACACGTGGCCATCCAAGAAGGGGATACGTGGAACCCAAGACGGGGTGGCCGAAGATCGGACGCAGCCAGTCCGCTTGTCAACGGAAGGGATAACGTTCATAAAGGTGTATTAAATGCTCTTCCCGATAGCATTTAATAAGGAATATTCTGCGGTATTAAGAGCGACAACCCGTTACAGAGAATTTGGCATTTATGTTCACCGTTACATCTTCATCAATGACCCTCATAATTGACATTAAAGGAGGGCAATATTAGAACCTCCTTCCCTAGACACAATTATAAATAGTGAGCTCAGTTATCATTGTTAGGGAGACGAATTTTCTAACAAAACTTAGGCTACATTCTATACAAAGCTTAATACAATCTTACTTTCTTGCTTTTTGATTTCATTATATATATATATATATATATATATATATGTGTGTGAGAGAAAATGTCTGCACTTCGCGCGGTCACGTAGAACCTTGTTTATTAGATATGCATATTTACCCGTAAATTATTTTTCGTTTAAGTGGCTGGTTGAGCAGCTACTTAAGTTAATTCTTCTATTTCTGTGAATTTGTACAATACATTAGGTCAAGATTAAGAAAACATGCATGTTCCCTTTATAATGACACGTTCCTACTTTTGAAAACTAAGTATGGACTATTATGTCAAACTTTTAATTTGACAGAAAATGTCTCTACATTTCATGTCTATGAATAGCTTCTCATAATCATGCATTTAATCCCACTTTCCTAAACGGGAATTTGTGATCCCACCATATATTTGTATTAAAAGAAGTTCCATTATGCTCCAATTGAAATAAAATTAAAACATAAACAGCAATTACGAACAATTACGTCTTATATATAATATGAAATAAAAATAAAAATACTAACTTAAAAGTTTTTATATATTTTTACTAGCATATGAGTCTCTAACAGCAGGACTAAAAGACCTCGCTAAATTAAATAATAAGAAAAAGAAGAAGAAAGAATATTACAATAGTAGTTCAACATGCAGACCAAATTATCGGCTCTTTCGAATTTTTTTACTAAATATATGTATTATAACGGTGAGGAATCTTAATGTCACGATCCAAACTACTATGTCGTAATGGTGCCTATCGTGCTATTAGGCCAGTCGACTCATTACCAAAAATGACGCAATGTTTTCATTTCAAAAATAACTTTCAAGCTATTTAGCAATAAAACTTTCATAAGAAATTCAAATCAAAGAAAATGCGGAAGTAAAGGCCGGACATCGGGTGTCACTAGTCATGAGCAACTACTACAACGGTCTGTAAACATCAAGACTAACATAGTCTGGGATTAATCAAGTACAACTAAGGAAAAATGAAAGAGGAGGAAAGCAGGGGTCTGATCGCCATGCAGCTACCTTGCTAACTCCGAGAATCTGCGTCAGGAATAACCAACAGCCTCAACCGTGTCTAGAAAATACCTGAATCCGCACACAAGGTGCAGGGAGTAACGTGAGTACGCCAACTCAGTAAGTAACAACCATAAATAAAGGTTGAGTAGTGACGAGCCAAAAACACATAAAGTCCACATCATGAAATCTCAGTAAAATACAACATGCTTTCAAATCAGTATTTGAGTCAAATAATCCCGTTTAAAATCCAGTTTTGGTGAAAATCATTTAAAGATATTTTTCAACAGTTTCAACAGAGGCTCAATGCAATAGAGAGTAAAAGTGATGAAAATCATAAACAACCACTCGGGGAAAAACATCACTCATATACAGCCCCTCGGGCAAGCCTCACACTCACTCGTAACCAGCACCTCAGGCATACCTCACAATCACTCGTAATAGCCCCTCGGGCATACCTCACCATCACTCATGTCTCCCAGTCACTCAGCACTCGACACTCGCACTCAGTAGGTACCTGCGCTCATGTGATGACCCAAAAGGTCATCCCGTGTAATTTTAACTAAATTTGTGTTCCGAGGCCATGAAAGCTCCTTTTATATCACCTCGATGTGCGTGTGCAGTCCGGGCATATAGCCGGGAAGCCGTTAAGTGGAAAATCGAATAAATGTTGAATTTATGATAATTATTTGAATAAAGTTGACTTTGGTCAACATTTTTGGTAAACGGACCTGGACCCGTGATTTGACGGTCCCGGAGGGTCCGTAGGAAAATATGGGACTTGGGCGTATGACCGAAATCGGATTCCGAGGTCCCAAGTCCGAGAAATAAATTTTAAAAAAAAATTATTTTCTGAAAAATATAAAGGCTTTTGAAAATGAATTTTGATGTGAAATCTGTGTGATCGGGCCCGTATTGTGGTTCCGGAGCCCGGAACAGGATCAATATGTTTATTATGAGTTATCTGTGGAATTTGGTAAGAAACGGACTAAGTTTGACGTGATTCAGACTAAAAGTGGAAAATATGAGAGTTTAACATGTTGTGAAATATTACAATGATTTCGAGGCGTAATTCATTGTTTCTGATGTTATTTTGGTGGTGTAACTGCACGAGCGAGTCTGTAGGATATTTTTGAGGTTGAGTGTATAATTGGTGTTGAGCCCCGAGGGCTCGGGAGAGTTTCAGGTAGGTTCCGGGGTGCTTTTAGACTTGGAACAGTTGTTGCAGGTCTGAGGGGGTCAAGCCTCTGAACCCACAGCGAGGTCCACAGTGGGGGAGTTTCAAAGAGGTTCCGCAGTTAAGGCCTTCGCGGCCGCGGCCGCTCTAGCGCGATCCGCGGTGGAGGCCTGGGAGGGGTATATATAAACGGGATTTTCAGTTATTTTCTATTTTTCAAAACCCTAAAAACATAAGAGGCGATTTTCTAAACACTCTTTCTTCTCCAAAACATTATTAAGTGATTTCTACCTCATTTTCTTTACTCCTTAACTTCTTTTTACAAGATTTCATCCTAGAGTCTAGGGTTTTTCATGGTGGAATTGGAAATTTTGGGGGAAAACCTAAGAATATTGAAATTTGGGAATTTAGACCTCAATTTGGGGTCGGATTCCAAAACCAATTACATATCCGGGCTCGGGGGTGAATGGGTAATCGAGTTTTGGTCCGAATTTCAGGTTTGGGCCAAGCGGGCCCGGGGTCAATTTTTGACTTTTGGGGAAAAACCTTAGAAAAACTTTTTCCCATTCATTATAATTTATTCATTTAGCATTTATTGATATAATTAAGTAACTTGTGGCTAGATACGAGCGAGTTGGTGGCGGAATCAAGAGGTAAAGCGGTAGTTGAGGCTTGATTTGTGTTTGTGGCATCGAGGTAAGTGTTTGGCCTAACCTTAGCTTGAGGGAATATGTATTGAGTCTTAATTGCTATGTGATATTCATGTCCAACGTATAGGTGATGTGACGAGTACCTATATGTTGTGGTCAAGCATGCCCGTGAGTCGAACTTGATGATTTATATAGTTTTCATTGATATCCTTTGTATTATGAAGTAATTGTCATTCTGGAAGATATGCCTTGAGGATTGTTGATTATTCGTTCGGTTGAGGATTAATTGTTCAAATTGTACTTCTGAGTGAGATTGGTTATAGTTGTGTTCCTTGCCGGAACGGTAGACTTCTTGTTAAACATTTCCGTGCATTTAAGGTTTCTTGTTGTTGAATTTTTCTGTCTATTGTTGCTTTCATATATTCTATGCACGAGAGGACATTCCGTGCCGAGTGATTGTGAGGTTATGCACGAGGGGACATTCCGTGCAGAGTGATTATTTATTTATGCATGAGGGGACATTCCGTGCCGAGCGATTATTAATTTATGCACGAGGGGACATTCCGTGCCGAGTGATTGTGAGGTTATGCACGAGGGGACATTCGGTGCCGAGTGATTATTTATTTATGCATGAGGGGACATTCCGTGCCGAGTGATTGTGAGGTTATGCACGAGGGGACATTCGGTGCCGAGTGATTATTTATTTATGCACGAAGGGACATTCTATGCCGAGTGATTATTTATTTATGCGCGAGGGGACATTCCATGCCGAGCGATTTGTGAGGTTATAGCACGAGGGGCCATGTCGTGCTGTTTCTGTTTATTTATTTGTTCAGCATTATTAATCCCGGTTGTTATTTTGCACATTTTAGTTTTCATCTCATTTATGCTATATCAGTGAATTGTTGCCCCTTATTCCCAGCATGGTCCTTTCCCCCGTTGTTGTATTTACTTGCTTATTTCCTGTCATTATTTTCTGTTACATTATTGAATTGAACGGATGTTATTTGTTGTCGTGTTCTAACCTCGTCACTACTTCACCGAGGTTAGGCTCGGCACTTACTCAGTACATGGGGTCAGTTGTACTGATGCTACACCTGCACTTCTTTATGTTGTGCAGATTATAGTGCCGGACCCAGTGGACAGTGATTCAGGGAGTAGCCTTCAGTCCACGGCGACACTGAGGTAGTCTTGAAGGCGTCTGCATGCCTTGGCGTCTCCTCTTATCCTTTTTCTCTTTTCTGTCTTATCCTGTAATTCCAAGACAATTGTATTCACTTATTTCAGACCATTGTAATTAGTAAAATCTTAGGTTGTTCGTGAGATTGTGATACCAGTTTCTGGGGTGTAATTGAGGAAGTTTTTATGAGGTTTATCGTTAAAGTTCTTGAATTTATTAGTCTTCTCCATTCTTTAATTATATTTGCTCTAGTCTTTGTTGTTATTTCAATTGGAAACAAGTAAACTTAATTAAATGTTGCCTTGTCTAGCGGGTTCAACGTTAGACGCCATCACGGCCTGAAGGTGGGAATTTCGGGTCGTGACAGCTCACTAGGGGTGTGTACAGACTCCGGAGGGGCTCCTTCAGCCCAAGCGCTATATCAAGCCAAATCATGGCATACATCACTCAGGCCCTCGGTCTATATCAAACATGTTGCGGCGTGCAGTCCGATCCCATAAATATTCTCACAAATCAGGCCCTCGGCCTCACTCAGTCATAATAAACCTCACAAGCCACTCAGGCATTTAAGTCAAAACAGGGAACTCAGCCCAAAACAACATTTATATGCATCAAAACTGAGTAATAAAACTGAGTTATGCAGTAACAGGTATAACCATGACTAAGTATAGATTTTCAATCGAAAATGGTGAGAGGATAGTAAAAAAACGCCCTTAAGAGTCCAAACAGAACTGGCACAAGACCCAAACATGGCATTCCGCCCAATTTACAGAAACTCTTTCTAAAATACGTAAATGTCACATAGTTTCAACAAAATATGCAACTCTACAGTTGCTACGGGACAGACAAAGTCACAATCCCCAACGGTGCACGTCCGCACGCTCGTCACTTTGCATATGCGTCACCTCAAAATAGTAAAATAATACGAAATCCGGAGTTTCATACCCTCAGGACTAGATTTACAATCGTTACTTACCTCAACCCAGTCAAATCTCTACCCTGCGATGCTCTTGCCTCTCGACTAGGCCTCCAAATGCTCTGAATCTATCCAAAATCAGTATATTACCATCAATACGCTGATGGAATGAATTCCACAAGATAAACTATCAAATTAGACCAAATCCCGAAATCGGCTCAAACCCGCCCCCCCCCGACCACGTCTTGAAATCCGACAAAAATTACAAAAAAAAAAAGCCCATTCACTCACGAGTCCAATCGTACCAAATTTATCAGAATCCAACCTCATTTGGTCCCTCACATCCCCAAATCAAACTCTCCAATTCTCAAGCCCTAATCCCCTCATTTTATCACTAATCTTCACTAATTACATGATTAAACAACGGAAAATTACCATAAACACGAGTATTAGGGCTCAAGTAACTTACCTCAATGAAAAACCCCTTGATTCCCTCTTCAAATCTCTTCAAAAAGCTTCAAATCCGAATAGAAATGGTGAAGAATGCACCAAAATTTGCAAAGTGTGCAATATATATCTTTTGCCCAGGCTTTTCGCACATGTGGCCAATTTTCTCACGCCTGCGGGACCGCTCCTATGGTCAAAACACCGCACCTACGCATTTCACTTAAGTCCCCAGATACCGCACCTGCGCTCCTTCCTTAGCTCCCAAATTCCGCATCTGCGATCACCTTCTGTGCCTGCTCCTGCGCCTGCGATCACCAAATATTATGAGAGCCTTTTGTGGTTATAAAAATGTGATTAAGATCTTTTCTAACTCATGACTCAACAAAACTAATGGACTAAGCTAAGATTATTTCTTGTCTAAACATACGATAGTTAAAGTTATTTATTTTCGTTCTTGTATAAATTTTAACTTCGCTTACAAAATTCCTGCGTCCATGTTTATGATGTGTATTGCACTTTCACAATTGAATAGAATTTTTACATTAATATTTTTGATAATTGACTTATTTATTATGCATAATTATTATTAGTTACTCCTTCCGTTCACTTTTATTGTCAAGTACTTTAAAAGTAAATTTTTATTTTTACTTGTCACTATAAATAATTTATTTTTCCTGTTTTGCATTTAACATTAATTACTTATTCCAAATTAATTAAGACGATATGCCAATTAATATGTGTATCATGCTAAAATATGCTTTTTTTTAAGGGGTATGCAAAGTCAATAGTGAACAAGTAAAAGTGAACGGAGAGAGTATATTTTAAATGATTTATGGTTTAATTTTTGTTACAAGATCTGCTACTGGAAATTTACAGCAGTTTACGAGGAAAGGTTTCACTCGACCACAATGTTACCATCAATTTGCGCTAATGTTTCACTACTTTTTCCTAGTATTAATTATTTATTCATATTTAAAATTCTTTGACTATTGTCTCTTGTCTTGGTAAATTCACCTTGCTGTGAAAGTTGCATTTACTGTCCCCAACCGTCACGTTAAAGTTTTGTTACTATTTTTACAAATAGATTAAAATATTATTATTCGTGCATGCATGGGATGGAAATTTCCAAATAAATAGAAACAATGTTGCTCCAATCCTCATGAATATTTTACCTTTTACTTTTTAAATTTTGGTTTTTAACGGGATAAGTTAGGGTAGACTGTCTACATAACACCTCTAGAAATACGGCTTTTATCGGGACCCGATGTGAATGCAGGATGTTTAGTACACCAGGTTGCTCAGCGTAACAAGTCAATGGCAAATTTAGGCCAAAATTATGGTGTACGTGAACAAATGATTTTTTTTCGTTAAGTTACGTATTTTTTGTACATAGTTTTAAGAACTGATCTAATATTATTTCCAGTCGCATGCTTCAAAAATACTAAATATTGAGTTATTTAAGGATTAATTTCTACTGAATACTTTTATTTTTAGTGATGCACTCACATTCTAGAAATTTTAAATCCGTCTCTCGAACATACCGACCACGTAAAATGTTAGAGCAGCAAATATTCAAATAATTAAGTAATGGAGAGAAAAACATGTCCACACACTACCTGTCTGGTTGGTTTGCTTATGGATCCTCAACACTTCTTCTAGGGTTGTCTCATATTTTTTTGGCATTGCACTGATTTCAAGAACAAGAATTCCCTACTACCATTTGGATGTTCATTTAGTAGAAAATAGTGGTACACAAATACGGAACTAGGATTTTAAATTTATAAATTCTAAATTTTAAAAAAGATAAATTCTGGAGAAATTATTTATATATATTAAGCTTAAATTAAACTAAAGTTACCAAGTCCGTAACCGAACCCGTAAGTCGAACTATAGCTTCCACGCCGGTGGCGTAATTTGTTTTATTTTTTTAAGAAAAATTTTCGTGTTTCTTTCACAACGTAATTACCTCAAAAATATTTTTATAATATGGATCGAATTACCTAAAGGATAACTATAATAAATCAGACTATCTACTATAACATATTAAAGTGTATGTACTGATACTTTAATTGAAAAATTGCTAACATGTTAATATATATTAAATCTTAAATTGACTCAAACCAACATAAGTGTGAAGTTCAAACTTTGGATGGTTGTTACCTATTTGTATTGTATCGTATTGTTACATTAAATACGGTGTTTGTTTTGGTTGTTACTTAAATTTTATTGTATCGTATTGTTAAATCTATCGTTACGTAACGACAAAATATGCACTTATATAACGACCAATTTGGTGTGATTGAGTCATTATCTTGTCTTTTTCTCTCATCTCACCCTTCATTATTATTGAATAATTTTATTTCATCATTTACACTACCTTTTTATATAATAAATTTACCATGTATCATAATTTTTCTCTTTAATATTGCAAGTTTATTCTTCATATTGTTAGTGTGTGATATCATGAAATAACAACAAACGATACAATCTATCCAAACATTTTGTGTTTATCAAACGATACAATATAATACAATACAATACGATGCATTATAAAACAATGTGTAACAACCGTTCAAACAAGTTGTAATGCAAGAGAAGGTAGCACTCAAGTCACACCTACTAATTCCTTCTTTTGACACATAACTTGTTACTTTCTTTGTGCCATCTGATATAAATGCTTAAAAATTGAGTCATCTTTTTACCTTTTAAAAATAGCAATAGTACAAATTATGAGCAGGTGAATATCACGTGATAAAAATTCAATGCAAAAAAAATTCAGTAGACATTCCTACTTCTGCATACAAATAGCTATGGTGTATTTATAATGATGAAATTATTTATACTGGGATAATTAGTTATGTTGGAGATAATTAATTTTTATCGAATGTTTGATTTGGTGTATCTAAAATAATATACGTTGCATAATCTTACTTACAAATAATTATTTATTTATAAAAGTACCCTTCACATTCTTTGAAAAAGATTTGAAAATAGTTTTGAAAGGGCAGTTATGTCCTTATACATGCTTATTCATATATCAAAAATTGTGGTATTGCTAACGCCATTGAATTTGCTATGCATAACTCACAATCTTGACAAGGTGGGTTGCTCTGATGGTAAGCACTCTCCACTTTCAACCAAGAGGTTGTAAGTTCGAGTTACCCCAAGAGCAAGGTGGGGAGTTCTTGGAGGGAAGTATGACGAGGGTCTATTGGAAACAGCCTTTCTACCCTAGGGTAGGGGTAAGGTATGCGTACACACTACCCTCCCCAGACCCCACTTGTGGGATTATATTGGGTCGTTGTTGTTGTTGTTGTAACTCACAATCTAGCCTTCTAGGCTTTTCGCTTTTAGAATCCTCTTTCTCTCTGATCCTTCTTGTGTTCTTTATCCTATTCCGATTCGATTTAGCTTTTTTTAGTTGGTATATCTTTATGTTAGAAGAAAGGTGGATCTATAGGGGAAAGGATAATCTCGTTGTTGCATAGCTCAGGTCGGAGCAAAGTGCCATCGGACGTTCAACATGTAGTCTCACGATCAGGCAATCATGCCCCGACATTGTCATTGTATACTCCTGCGGGTCTAAAGGCGGCGGGGGAATTGTACTGAATAGGGTATGTAAGTTAAAAAACATTACCTCACAAGAAATTTATAATATCAAAACTAATACATATATTATTTTTTCCTAATATATCCTACCAAACGGCCCCTTAAGGTGCTAATTTTTTTTACACAATCGTGAATTTTTAACTTCTAGTTATAGGTAACTTGTCTTATTTTTAGTAACTAATTCCACTTTTTTATCGACGTTGAGGTAATAAAAGCTGCTTCTTTTTTTACCGTCGGTATATAGTAGTTAAACTCAGATATCAAATGATATCATTTCTCAGCCATAAAGAGTTCTTTAAAAGAATGAACAGTTCAAAACTGTTTTAGTTACTGTTTGAAAGCTCTCGCCTATAGAGATTTCATTGTCCTTTGTACAAACAAAAATGATGGAAATTATTTCAAGTCCTGCACATCATCATGTTTATACATATAACCTTTTCTTACAAAAAGCCTAATTTATAGCTACCTTTTGTTTGTTTTTTTCTCGTTTTCGAGATTTCAATAACTAAGGGTGTTCTGAAACATTCATCTTGTCCACATCCTTTTAAGTTTTTAAAATTAAATAAAAATTAAATCCATTTTCCTTTTAAGTTTTTAAAATTAAATAAAAATTAAATCCATTTTCCTACTCCACAATTCTAAAATTCCATCAAATGGCTAAGCTATAAATGCATTATAAAAGTGGAGCCTTCAACTACCAAGAAATGTGATTATATGGTTTGAATTTTATTAACACTTATTAAACATTTCGAATTCGAGCTATGAATATGAAAAATCTTGATAGAGAAGGTTTTATACGGGGAATTTGCACAAATAGCCTATTTTGAGACCACTATTTATATTTTATCTTGCTACCCCAATGGGCTAAAATTTGTATGCGAGAAAATAAAATATCTAACGAATTTTTAAAAGCGAAATTTAATTTATTGAGCTAAAAGAGATAAGATTTGAAAGATAAATTCAAAAAAGGTTATAGCCGCATAAGAGGGTTAGAGGAGCGAAGGTGGTTCTATCGAATTTCTTTCGCCAAAAAATCACACTTTATATACAAAGTCTCTCTATATATCTATATCTATACTATATTAAAAGTACGAAGCCTCTTAGCGAAATGGCGTTCGTCTTTTTTACCCTTTAAAAATAAAATTTACATAAGACAAAATGTAATTTAAGTTAATTTTCTAATATAAGACTGTAAAATCAACTAAATTTTTGGTTATTAAATATTTCTTTATTGAAAAGGTAGGAAGTTTAACATATAAATATATTGTATTAATTTGGATTCCATGTGAAAAATGAAGATTCGTGCATAAAAATCGGACGTCAAATCTGTTCAAATAAGCAAGACATGTATGTATACATTATTTATTTATATTCTTGAAGAAAATACTTCAAAATATTTTAATATAGTTTTCTCAAACTATTTTTATATTTACACTCCTCAAATTAGACAAACAAAGATCATTTATACAAATGCAAATAAGTGATTCAAAGATTTTTGTATGACAAGATTTCTTTCTTTATTGAGCTAGCTATAAGAATTGATATTTATTAATTTTATAAATCAAAAGACGTTGTTTATAATAGTTATGTGTCTTTTTAAAATTTTATACTTATTGCGAGTCTCGTGGGCCGGTCTTTCAAAAAATCAAAGAGTTTGATGTTAATTGGAATTAATTCACCATGTTAAAAATACAATAAAAAAAAGAACATGTTATTAAGAAAAATTCTATTAAATACTTTATTTTCTAGACAATATCTAAATTACAGTAATGCACAATTTCATTAAATAGATGAAAAAGGACTTTTATTTCAGTAAAACAAAACTAATATATTAGTAGGAAAGTTTACTACATAATTTGACTAAAAAATAGAAATTAGCTACGAATTTCATCTTGTAGCTAATAGTATCTTTAGGTAATTTATCGCTAATTCGTCGCTAAATAGGCTTAGTGATACAATTTTATTGTTTACTACTACATAATTTGCCCGTCACTAATCGTTTACTACATAACCAAATTTTATTGTTTCTAGAATACATGCTATCTAGATGTCACGACCCCAAATCCTAACAGGTCGTGATGGCGCCTATCGTGGAATTAGGCTAGCCAACCATCACCTTACTGCGCTTTTTGTTCAATTATAATAGTTCACAATTAAATAATAAGCAAGCAACCACATCATAATTAATATAATAAAGTATTAGCGTTCCCATATTAACCTAAACAACCTCCCAAGAACTGGAGTCAATAGTCATGAGCATCTAAGAATAAATAAACTAACTCTGCTAAAACTATAATATATGTCTCTGAATCAAATGCTAAGACTAAATAAGGAAGGGAAAT
>ML286544.1:0-47830 GCA_005239495.1 Nicotiana undulata
TTTAATCCCCTCCTAGTACCCAAGGTTATGGATTATTTCCTCCCAGGATAGAACGAATCACACTGGTGTAGTGGTACTTCAAACCCCAATGTTTCACCGAACTCAAAGTTCGGTAGCAAATCACACTTACCATAGAGTAAATGCCATGACATAATTGGCTATTTACTCATTTAATATTAATATTTATTTTAATATTAATATTTTATTATTAAAATAAATATTTAATAACATTTATGTTAATATTTACTATTAACAAATAAATTTGGTCCAAAAAATAATTTCTCGATCGATTGACCAAATCCGAGGCCGAGGCCAGCGAGCGACGACGACGGCGCGAGGCTTGCTTCTTCTCAACTCTTTATTAGCTAGAAGAAGAGCAATTGCTTATATACCCATCAAAAGTCTTTTCCTCTTCCTATGTGGGACAATTAAGGAGGGAAACTCAAATATTTCATTCTCCATTTCTCATTCACCCATTTTAAGCATTAATATATCATTAATTACTTAAAAAATCCCAACACATGATATGCTTAAATCTTTATTAAAATTGAATAATAACTATTTTATAATAAATATTACTTATATCTAAACACGTGATTAGTGGTATATTCCAACAACAATGTATTTAGTTCTGAAAATTTAATAATCAAACGACTCAACCCTATGTAAATTATATATTAAATTCGTCTCTGAATAAGAGAAATATGAAATTATAGTAAGACGGAATATTTTTCGTTCCTATACAATATTTGAAATTTATTAACTAAAATTATTCTAATTTTATATATTACCCGCTCTAAATAAGTATTACTTACAAATTATTTGCTGCCTCTCTCCGCCCAAAATTCTCGTAACTGAGAGCCAAAGTTCGTGGGCAGTGAAGCCACGCTTGATATGAAGATAATTCAGAACTTTAAATGCAATATCCTTTCTTGCCAAGTATGCATCTGGATGTTGCGTTGTTTCCATAGTTGGCATATCAACTATTTCTTTTAATTGCACAATTATTTTGCATTCCTTAGTTGCCAGCATAGTTTTCCTTAAGGAATATAAATTGTTTCTTTCATTGCAAAATCCTTGCTTTTCTTAACTAACTTATCTTTTTCCTTTTCACCTAGTTCATCCCAAAATTCGAAACAGATTTGTGTCCTTTTTTTTAAAGCTTCTGTAACAGTGGTGAATATCGCAAACATGACATATATATTAATAATTTCGAAATTAGTTGGAGTTGAAGTGTAAGTAAAACAGAGATGATAAATTTGTATGGTACAACAACATAAAAATTAAAAAATAAATTTCGTAAAAATTTAATACAAATTTGATACATCTACAACATCATATAAACTAAAAATAAATTTTATACACTATACAACTTATCTACAACCTTCATACATACTAAAAATAAATTTCATACAGCTAACTATACATTATACGTTTATTTACAACTAATCTACAATTTATCTACAGCTTTCATACATTATTTCTACCTAGTTAAATGCATACAATATCATACAACTTACATACAATTTCTAAACAAATTTTATAAACACTAAAAATAAATATTTATAAAAAAATTATACAAATTTTACATCTACAACATCATATCAACTAAAAATAAATTTTATACAACTAATTATGCAATATAACTTATATATAACTTATCTACAACTTCATACATACTAAAAATAAATTTCATACAACTAACTACACATTATACATGATGACGAGCGCAAAACCAGCGTATAAACTTATGCTCGCTAGTCGAATATAGCATAGAAAATATCGTATCCACGGGGATTAGGGTTAAACTATTTTTCGTAGATTGTAGCTAGATTGCTATCCAAGATAATCAACAATTGAAGTTTATGCGATTAAAACTAAAATTAACTAAGAGTCTAAATTATTGATTAATGAGAATCAACGCAAGTATTAAGCAAAGGAACTTATTAATTGGGAAAAGATAGGGTTGATAGGATATGTGCAAGACAAATGTTCGGGATTTAACTCTAGATAATTCACTTCTAATGTTCAAGTGAGTCTCTCGAATTCACTTGGTTATTAGTTCAATTGATTAGTAGAAACTCCTCTCTCGATTAAGTCTCAACCTCACTAGATGAACCAATTCTAAGTACGTGAAGACATGCAAGAATATGTAGTGGATTGGTCTTTAGGACAAACTCTTTCGATTATCCTCCTAACTTAGTTTAATCAACAATTTAACTAGCCTCTTTCGATACTAAGAAGAATTAATGACTTCAACCAACTAAATATAAAATAACAATATCACAAGTTATGCATCTCTCAATTACATTAACAAGTGAATAAAGATGCAACAGGTAAAACATCCAAACGATTCAATACATAAAACTAGAGTTAATTATCCACAAACAAATATCAATACACCAAATCCATCAAACCCTAAAGAGAACTACTTCATAGACACGGAGTAATTCATCACAATTAAGTGTAAAGTAAACAAAAACATAAAACAATCTAAAACCTTATCTTGAGTTGGGATTGAATGATGGATTCCTCGTGCTCTTCCTTCTCCAACTTCTCATTAGCCTTTTTAGGTCTAAATTATGTCAAAAATCCTCAAAAAATCGTTTTTCCATGTATATATACCAAGTAGGTTTGGGCCCAAATACGTACACCTTCTTCTAAGCCAAAAATGACACTTTTCCCCGACAGGACGTGCGCGGCCGCGCACCTGAAAGTGTGTCCGCGCACTTGGTCGCACACTTTTCACACTATTCTGCCCCATATGCGCGGTCAGTGCGCGGCCACACACTTTCCGTGCACTTTTTACCTTGTTCTATTGGAAATTTGAAATACCGTAAAACATAAAAGTTGTAGCCTTTTGAATTAGCTTTCCAACGATATATTGTGTAGCCCAAACAGAGTTCTTAGCAAAGAGTTATGTATATTTTACTAGACAGTGCGCAGTATGTATGCTCAATTCTTCGTTCGTTCTATACTATCGTCCGTTGATCCCCGAACACGATCCCGACTTAATTCTTTGGGATTTTACTCAGACTTCAAAGCTCCAAATTACTTGAATTTATTCTATAACATCTACATAACTCGGAATCACTCCTCCAAGGCATAACACATACAAATAGTGTAAAACACTAGCGATTAAAGCTCAAACTCAACTGTAGTGCAGTAAATTTGAATGTAATAATCGACTAAAACATGAGATTATAACCTAACATCAATACACTTATTTATAACTAATCTACAACTTATCCACTATTTATCTATAACTTTCATATATTATTTCTACCTAGTTAAATACAACTACAATATCGTACAACTTAACTACAATTTTTACACAAACTTTATACAATATCTCTTTTGTATATTTTGTATCTGATTTGTATATATTTTGTATGTGGTGTGTGTTTCTTCCTCTCTAAAATTCCAATCAAAACTTTCTCTCTTAATACAATTTTGATACATATTAACACTTTTATGTAAAAAGATTGTATTGATAACTTAAATACAAATTTTATACAACGATTCATACATTATACAACTTATTTTCAACTTTCATACAACATTCAAATAATATATATATATATATATATATATATATATATATAATTTGAATGTTGTATGAAAGTTGAAAATAAGTTGTATAATGTATGAATCGTTGTATAAAATTTGTATTTAAGTTATCAATACAATCTTTTTACATAAAAGTGTTAATATGTATCAAAATTGTATTAAGAGAGAAAGTTTTGATTGGAATTTTAGAGAGGAAGAAACACACACCACATACAAAATATATACAAATCAGATACAAAATATACAAAAGAGATATTGTATAAAGTTTGTGTAAAAATTGTAGTTAAGTTGTACGATATTGTAGTTGTATTTAACTAGGTAGAAATAATATATGAAAGTTATAGATAAATAGTGGATAAGTTGTAGATTAGTTATAAATAAGTGTATTGATGTTAGGTTATAATCTCATGTTTTAGTCGATTATTACATTCAAATTTACTGCACTACAGTTGAGTTTGAGCTTTANATTTCGTAAGTATATTGTATGTCATGTGTTTTTCTTCTTCTCTTCCTTCTCCTTCTCCTTATTCTTCTTCTTCTCCTTCTTTTTTTTTTCTCTCCTCCCTCTCCTTCTTCTTCTTCTTCTTAAATCCAAACAAATAATGATTTTTGAAAACCCAAATTCGATTTCAAAGCTTCAAAGGTGTTTAATGGTTGTCAATGACGGAGAGTCGAACACTTTCAAAATTTATTGATTGACAATTTCAATTTGAACACCAATTGTGCAACATGAAAGGAAATTGCTAAGTTAAAACGATTGAAATCCGTTGATGAATATTATTAAAACTATATACAACAAGAAAACATAAAAAACAGAGAACACCAAAATAGAGAGACGAAGAGAGAGACAGAGAAAGAGAGAGGCGGAAAGAGAGTGGACAAGTGTACAACTTATTAATAACTTTCATACAACATTTAAATAAAAAAATATGTATAACTACAACATAATACAGATTACATACAATTATACTACAATTTTACTACAATTTCGTAAGTATATTGTATGTCATGTCTTCTTCTTCTTCTTCTTCTTAAATCCAAATAAATAATGGTTTTTGAAAACCCAAATTCGATTTCAAAGCTTCAAAGGTGTTTAATGGTTGTCAATGACGGAGAGTCGAACACCTTCAAAATTTATTGATTGACAATTTCAATTTGAACACCAATTGTGCAACATGAAAGGAAATTGCTAAGTTAAAACGATTGAAATCCGTTGATGAATTTCATTACTATATACAACAAAAAAGCATAAAAAATAGAGAACACCAAAGTAGAAAGACTGAAGAGAGAGAGACAGAGAGAGATGGAAAGAGAGTGGGCAAGCATAAAGGGATAAGGAAATAGCCGATATTCCTTATTGAATTCCTAATATAAAGGGATACTCATATAAAACTTATATGTATATAACCGGCAAAGTATATATGATCATGTAATTAAATTGAAACTTGAGTAGAGAGGGTAATAAAGTTTCAAATAGTGTATAGTACGGTAAAAATCCCTTGTAAGACCCATTTACTCCTCGTAATTATTGTGTGAAAATATAAAGCCCGTTTGGATTAGTTGATTGTAAATAGTTGATAAGCTTGAATTGTAAAAATCATTTTAAAGTGCCGAATCTGATTTTTTGAATAAGTATTTACGTGTTTGGATTGACGTGCTGAAACTGATAATAATCGGTAGAAAAGTACTAATAAATTATTCTTTTATTAAAATGACTAAAATATCCTTAAAAACTTTAAAAAAGATTATGAGTTAAAAAGTTTTTTAGTAATGAAAAGGATGAACAACAAATATGGAATGAACAAAAAGTTTTAAAATTTATTTAGCGAAAGTATTTTATAAATTAAAAAATATTATTAAGGATAAACCAATAAAAACTTTAGTCAAACTAAAAGTGCTTATAAGCTGAAAAGTAATTATGACCGCTTCTAGCTTAAAAATATTTTGCTTCAAACAAATCCCCTTTTCCTATTATTATTTACAAATTTTTTAAAAAGGAAGTGGATAAACAAAAGGCTTACTGGAATAAATTTCTACTATTGTACATCAATATCAAACAAATCCCCTTTTCCTATTATTATTTACAAAAAAACAACATAAGTATTCCCCTCTCACGGCCTCAAAAACTCCGAACAGTCGAAAGAAACACCCAAAGACAAAATCGTTGGGGGGAAAAAGAATATGAGCAACGAATAGTAATGTTATTCTACTCTTCCTACATTTATTCTGCTGTTCTATTTTTGTTTGTAAACCATTTTTTTTCTAACTGATTTTCATTTATTATTATTTTTTTTTTTTTGCAGTGATTACTTGTTCAAACTACTGTTAATCGGAGATTCTTCTGTTGGCAAATCTTGTCTTCTTCTCAGATTCGCTGTACATTCTTTTCTGTTCGCACTGCTTTATGCGTCTATGTTTGTTTGTTTGAATATAAGCGTTTGTGTAATGCAAATATGCAATGTGTGTGGTTACGTGATTATTATTATTATAATTTTCGGTTACCATACTTAGAGAATCTTTAGTTTTAGAGAAGTCTGATGTTCCCTAAAAGTAAAATTATTTAGTTTTGGAATGAAATGAGTCTGAATAGAGAATGATGCAAGGATTCATATAAAAGACACCAATATTGGAATGAAATGAATCGCAAATAGAGTGAAAATGAATGCGAATGAATCATTTAACAACCCTGAGTCAGAGGCGAATCCAGGATTTAAATTTTATGGGTTTAACTTTTATGTTTTTAGCATTGAACCCATTATAATCTTAAAGTTATTGGTTCATCCCTACGATTTATTGCAATTCTGATAAATTTTTACACATGAATTTATGCTCCGCATAGAAAGTTATGGGTTCAATTGAACCCGTCTCTATAACCTTACATCCGCCTCTGCCCTGAGTTATTTAGTATTTGGAATAGGGATATTGCGGATTCATTTAGTGACCCAAAATTAGGGGAATCATGGTAGCCCAGTTGGTTGGCTATCTCAACGTCCACCTTGTTGATGGGAGTTCGATTCCCCACCTTGTAATCCTTCCCTGTTCCCCTCCCCTCCTCCTATGTACAATAATACAAAATATTTGTGGTTCGAATACTGCCACAGACAAAAGTCTTGTATTTAAGTGGAGAAGGTTAGAGGGGCGGGCATATTATCCAGTTCAACCGTGTACCACTGGCACTTAGGGATTTCCCGGTTATCAGAAAGAATATAGTGGCCTCAAATTATTTTGTAATGGAATGAAATGAGTCCAGATGTGAAATAGGTGCAGATGATTCATGTAGACACCCTGACTAGTTTGGAGATTGAGGCGTACTTGATGGATTGATGATTGATATGAATGAAGGAATAGTCAATTTCGTTAGAAAGTCTTTTTCTGGTTTAATGATTTTCTTTGTGGATATTGTGTTGTGGAATTGATATTTTACTTGGTTTGTTATTTTAGGATGATTCGTACGTCGATAGTTACATAAGCACAATTGGGGTTGATTTCGTAAGGCTCTCTATCTCTCTCCTAGTTTATGCTCTTATCCTTACTCGGTCGTTGATCTTTGAAATAATCTTTTTCTACTTGGATTCTTACTTATAGAAAATTAGGACCGTGGAGCTGGATGGAAAGACAATCAAGCTGCAAATTGTAAGTGTAGTCCATCGGTGCTTTGTAAATTTACAGATAAAGCTGCTGATGATTTGGTTAATAATATTGAGCTCATGCTGAAAGCTGCTCAGGTTTTTTTAAATCATTTGAATTCGGCTTAAACTTGTTCAAAAAAATTGTTTTGAGATGAAAGTGAGTTATCAATTGTCTTATGCTTGATGCGTATAAGAGATAGGGAAGAAAGGGTAAGAAAAGCTATTGTATTAGGATGAGGCCAGAAGGGAAAGGAAAAAGGTTTTCGGCTGGGAGAGAAGATGAATGAACAGCCTTTTGTTTTCACTTCTTTGAACTATTTGCAGTCTCTGGCCTGTCCTGCTGCTGGTTGGTGCTTGTAATGTTCTTTTCAAGCATATTAGAGGGAACTTTCTTTGGCAATTTCAGTTGTATTGTTCATTGTCAAAATGTTCATATTATTTTCCTCTAATTAGGTATTGATTATCAGAGTGTTAGGAGACTGGTATTCGCTAAAAGAGTGTCACTGCTCAAACTTATCAACTCCTTGTGTGAATGCTATTCTTGTCATGATTTACATATTATAATGCCATTTTTCTGTATTTCCAGTGGGATACTGCTGGGCAGGAACGGTTCCGGACTATAACAAGCAGTTATTATCGTGGAGCACATGGGATTATTGTGAGATACTCCCTTACCTAGATCTGATTAGAACTTGCTCAGCCCATAAAAGTTCGTAAACCACTTGAGCATTATTTTCAGCACTACTCTAGCATCTCATTTCTGTAAACAAGAAAATTTTCGTGGCATTTTGCTGATGATAAAATTTTAGTGTGTGTCCCAATGCCTAGGTTATTGGATCTTTAAAAAATGAAGCAAAATATATCCATTCATATCTTTTCTTTAAGAATACTTCTGAAGGAAGAAAATACCACAATTTACACGCATCATTGTCCATGTATGGACAATTCTGAATCAAGATTTTATGAGTTACCTTTCAAATTTTAGGTAATTGTTATGCTAGTGCCTAGTAGTGGCTATAAGCTTTAACGAACTGTCAGTTTTGTTGTTCTTAGAGGCAATAGCAGTATACCGTAGTACTAATTATAGATGTTTCATTTTTGTCTTTTTAAAAGTAGAGAATGTGAAAACTTAGGCATGTTCGATTCCATGATGTTAATTCTACTTTTTTGCATGAAAGTAAGGATACACTGTAGAAATCAATTTTAGATTTTTATAAGTTGCACCGTTTTGTAAATATTCTACTTCAAGTACGCCTGACATCAATATTTCTCCTGCAAGTAAGATGGGAGATTCACATCATCCCTACTATCTTTTTCACTTGCTTCTTTTCTTTGATCCAGTCTCGTAATGTCATAGTCGTTAGCATACTCTTTAGGAAAAAAACACATCATCCCTACTTATCTTTTTCACTTGCTTCTTTTCTTTGATCCAATCTCGTAATGTCATAGTCGTTAGCATACTCTTTAGGAAAAAAACCCAGTTATGAGGCTTCCTTATGTTCTTGAAGTGTTCTTATTTGCAATTATATTGTTATAGATTGTTTATGATGTAACTGAAAAGGAGAGCTTCGACAATGTCAAGCAATGGCTGAGTGAAATTGATAGATATGCAAATGAAAGTGTTTGCAAGCTTCTGGTTGGAAACAAATGTGATTTGGTAGAGAATAAGGTTGTGGACACACAGACAGCAAAGGTATTGCTTGTTCCCTTTGCATTAGATTCATTTAGTTCGTTACTTTTTTGTTCCGCTCACTGTTTCAGCTTTGGTGTTACAATAAGACTATTATACTGGCTTGCTGCGCAAAGGGTAGAGATCATTTTATGTTCTCACATTTGATTCCGTTCCATTTATGTTTGAGATATGTGTCCTTTGAAATTTTTTATTCTTTGCCATGAAAGATTTGCATATCTTAGCCATTATCATTGGCTCACACATTATTAGCACCGGACATTGCACTTGTGTGGAGGCTGGGTCATCAATCAGAAAACATATACACTCATTTTAATGTTGTGCCTAGAACACCTTGATTTAGTCACTTGAGCCACCCATTAATTTGATCTCTATACTCAAGTTCATCTGTACCCTATGTTGCTCGGACTCTCCGAAAACGTGGCCGAATACGTGTCGGATCCTCCAAAAGTAGTGCATTTTTAAAGGATCCGACTCGGGTGCGGCTAGGATCCGACACGGGTGCGGCATTTTGGAGAGTCCGCGCAACATAGGTTGTACCTATTTTCTCTGGCTGGGTGCACAAGATTGGTTTCTGTTGGTATCTACGTTGCTTGGGTAGTGAATTAACCAAGGTAGGTGGATGAAGACCTGGAGAGAGATTAATTTATGCTGACTACATAGACCGCCCGTATAACTTGCCCCAATATTTCACCTGAACTAAGCTCATGATCTATTGAACACTTTAACCATACTCAATGTGTGTATTAAACCCTTCAAAAAAGTTTGTCAAAAAACAAAAATGCATGTAGTTCACAAGCAGATAAAGTGGCAATGAACAAATAGAATAAAGACACGTGACGGGAAAAAATAAGCTACAGTTATTAAGGTTCTACTTATTCCCTTCTTTTTTCTTCTTTCTTTTTTCATTTCTACCTCTTTCCATGGAAACCAGACGTGCCTTTTTCTTTTCTTTCTTAGTTCTTCCATTTTTTACATTGAAATCAACCACTAAAACAAACACAAAGCACCTAACCTTTCTTCTTCGTCCCCTCATCATAACATATGTTCAAAAAAATGTTGCCTTACATCACTTGGGTCTGATCAAGGATGCTTAGTTATTGATCACTTGGGTTTGATAAAAAACGTGTTTTTTTCTTTTTTTCTTTTTATAAGTTATCACCTTCCAGTTGACCTTTCTGTTAAGAGATGAAGAAATTGAAACCAAAATACAAACAATAAAGAAGAAACTCAGTATGCTCAGAAATAAAACTTGATTCTTGACATAAGGAAATCTATTGCTGCGTTGGAGAATGAGGATGTTGTTGTTGATAAATAATAAGGGGATAACAAGATATGGCAAACAGTACAAACAAAGAACAATATAGAGAATTCAGCTTAGGTGCTCGACAATTTGTCACATGGAAAATAGAAGGGAATTGTGCAAAACAAAGGGAAGGAGTAATAACCAAAGACATGATGCACATGCCAAAAGAACAGCCACTGAAAATTGTAAATGTCTTCAACTGTTCACATTTGTGAAAAATCCGATGAGCTCCGATCGTTAAGAAAGATACTATTGCAAATCTTGGTATTAGCTCTTCTCTTGGTGTAAATGGCTTTGACTTCGCGAGGAATCTTCTCCGACATTGTTTCTTCTGAAAATCTTTTCCTTCCATCTTGTGGATTCAAGAACATGAATGTATCTTTTCCATCATTTGTCACTCCAATGAATAAAATATTTAAATCTCCATTTCACTATTCTTTGTTGTCAATGCAAAGGGAGGTGAGGAAAGGGTGTCCGCCAATAGAAGATGAAGGAGAAAGAAAAAAATTAAAATAAAAAGTTCATGTCTTTCCACGCTCTTAAAAGAGGTGCACTACACGCACAGTGCCATGTCAACAACCAGTGTCTAGTTGATATAATTTCAATTAACATTAGGTGTTCAATGGTAACCAATGGATAACCAATGAGTCTAACTTTTATATTTGTAAAGCCTCAAATTGAGGGTTCGTCAAGTTAGGGAGACTAAGAATTCTCCCAAAAGTGATCATATGCATGAAGTCATGGATAATATGGGTTACCCATATTATCGCCGGTTAACCCGTTTTTTTATCCGTATTAAATATAGGTCGGGTCGGATAATTTATCCGTTTTCATTACCTGTTTCCGACCCGAACCATATCCGACCCGAACCGACCCGCTCGTTTGCCACTCCTAATCATAAGCTTAGTTCAGGTGGCTATATAAGAAATTTAGACGAGATTAGGGGGCTGTCTATGTATTTGGCCATTAATTTACTATGATTTTGGGTGGAGAAAGAAGACTGATCAGGGGCTAGCACCATAACTTAGCTCTCTTATTGAATTTGTGGTAGACATTTAGGGGCTGTTTGTTGTGATGTATTAGCAAATAAGCATGGTATAAAAATCTGCATAAACTTTTCTCCCCTAGTGTTTGGTTTAAATTTCAAATTCAGTATATTTAATCCTTTAACTCATACCCCAATTTACAACGACAACAACAAGCCCAGTGTAATCCCACAAGTGAGGAGGGTAGTGTGTATGCGACCTTACCGTTACCTTAAGAAGGTAGAAATATTATTTCTGATAAACCCTCAAGAAAAGATAAAAAACAACATGAGCAACAAGCAGTAACAACTACAAGATATTAACAAACCAAAGCGAAAGAAACAACAAGTAATAATAGAAATCGACGAATAAAAAATACAAGACTACCCTAATACTACTAGTACTGAAAAGAAAAGCGCACGACTATATATTAATCTTCTACCCTAATTTTCGACCTCCACACCTCCTATCAAGATTCATGTCCTCAATGAGCTTAAGCATCGCCATATCCAGCCTAATCACCACTCTCGAATTCTTCTTTTGCCTACCACTATCCCTCCTCAGACACACCAAGACCAACCTCTCTCTCTCCTCCTTACTCACACCTCCTTACTGGTGTATCTGTGTCTCTCCGCTTCACATGCCTGAATTATCTAATCCTCGTTTCCCGCATTTTGTCCTCCACGGGGGCTATTCCACCTTGTCCGGAATAACTTCATTCCTGGGGCACCTGTCTTGGTATGACCGCACTTCTATCTCAACATCCTCATTTCTGCTACTTTTATCTTTAGGAAATGGTAGTTTTTGGCCGGCCAACACTCTGCCACATACGACTAACCACCACTCCGTAGAACTTGCCTTTAAGGTTTGGTGGTACATTCTTATCACACAAAACATCGGATGCAAGCTTCTATTTCATCCACCCCACTCCTATACGATGTGTGTCACCCTCGCCAATCTCTCCATTTCCTTGGATTACTAACCCAAGTTATTTGAAACTATCTCTCTTGGGAATAACTTGTGTATCAAGCCTCACGCTCACGTCTGCTTCTGCGTCATACCCCAATATAGGGGTGTGCATTCGATTTTGACCCTTGTCGATAATTACTTATCGATTTGTACATATGTTTATCGTTATTGTTTCAATAAGGTTTCGATTTTTTCGATTTCGATTTATCGATTTTTGGTGCTTTTCGATTCAGTTATCGATTACACCAATAAGAAAATTTACGGTATTCCACGGAAAGCATATCGCTATAAACACGCCTAACTAATATGGACAAAAAGAAGCTAAAATAAGACGAACACCGTTTATAACATAAAAATTGTGTCAACAAGCACATGCAACGAAACTAAAGTAAGGGATCAAATGTATGCCACCAACACTCCAACGGTATAAAAAAAATACATCATCACGACTAATTCTGTTTTCCATTAATTTGAACTTCATTCCCTTGAGCTTTAAATAGATCATATATTTATTTGGATTTGACTCTATATTATTAAGCCTGTAAGAACTAGATGTGATTCCAGAAAAGTTGAATTTCCAACTACAGAAGCCCAACAGACTCTAAGTTTACCTGTTGCCACATACTCAGGAGCAGCATAACCCTGCGTTCCCATGACCCGTGTAGTCACATGTGATTGACTAGCCGAAGGACCTAGTTTTGCCAAGCCAAAATCTGGTATCTTCGCATTGTAAGACTGAAACCAAAAGGAATTAAAACATGTCATGAAGCATTTTTACTAATAACAACCTTTTCTCCGTAATGTTCACATCTAGTCAGGTTTTGTCACTTTGTGATGAAGAGCTCCAAACTTTAGGCAAAACAGCGTGTAAACCAGAAAGATGCTCAGAAGTAGAGGATTTGTGTTGAATGAAATAATAAACTGGCATCAATTTTGAATCTCTATATTACACTATATGACAATATTTTGAGGGAGAAGAAAAGGGAACATACGCCATCAAGTAATATATTTGAAGCCGTGAAGTCTCTGTAAATGACTTGCTTCTCCGATGCATGTAGGAAGGCCAAGGCTCGGGCTGCGCCAATCACAATTTTAAGCCTTACGCTCCATGGAAGTGGCTGAGCAGCAGAACCCCCTAAGCAGACCAAAGAGGGAGAGGAAATAATAGGGTTAGGGACTCAGAGTAAAGGAAAGGGTATTATAGAATAAGGGTATATTTGTCTTTTTAGTATATCTTATCGATTTATGGATAAACCGATAACCGAAGGGGATAAAATCGAAATCGAAACCGATAACTCGATAAGGAAAATTTCAAAATCGAAATCGAAATCGATAAATCGATAAACCGATAACAAATAATCGATTCGATTTATCGATAAACCGATTCGAATGCACACCCCTACCCCAATATTCTATACCATCCCCAAGATGGAATAACTAATACCATGATTATCTATACGTGGATAAAGATTCAACATGACAAAACTATCCTACTCCCAATAACCTTTTCAACGAGCAATTCTTTTTGTTTAAACTCTGGTACCTCATAGAGTCATACTAATAACAACTTTGGTCTTTTTGTTAAGATATAAAATGAGTATGATAAAAATCAGAATCTTTGACAGATAAATGATAATGAGCGTGAAATTATTTGATCGTTTTCAATTAAATTAACAACCAATCATGAAGCTTTCCAGAGAATAATCCACGGTGAGGATGGAAAATCTGGGCAGAAAAGAAATATTTACCTACCGTTTAGAAGAATATAATGTAACCAAATTGTCTGTTTCAATCAAATTTGCAGGTTGCAGTAATAACATATAGTACTAGTACTCTAGCAGACAAAAGCGCCTTTATCCTTCACTACAGCTACAAACAAAATTATTTGTTTATAAACTAACAAACCTAATGAGAAAGTTCTTCTTCTCCTAGCTAGTTTAATTAGAATCTTTTTTATCATCTCATTCCTAATCAGTAATCAAATAGCTCACTGTTGAAGGCATTGCCTGATATGATTAATCAGTGAAATGAAATTGAATAGCCTATGAAAATCCAAGGGTATAACGATAAACAAAATTTTGCGCAGATTTAAACCAAACATAAGTTTAAGTTATTCACTGTGTATGCAATTTTTAATACAATGAACCAAACTTTTGATAAGAAATAATTTCTGTATTGCAATCCCTACATTACAAACCAAACGCTTGTTTCTAAAATAAACAATTTAGGGGATTATGACATCATTCATATGTATGGATAACCACTTCCATTCTAAAAGGCTGCGTTCCATCTAAGGGATTGATTTTTTGGAAGATGACAAATTTACAATCAGTAAAAGAAAGTTGGTGATCCGAGTATTCATTTGTTCTCCTTTTTCTTTTGAATTATTGTCCAATTCTTTGTTTAATAATCATACAGTTCATTCATTCTGTGGATGTTGAAAACTACACCTTGTCCACTCTTTATATTCAGATCATAATTTTATGATATGGAAGAACCTAATCCTTAGTTATGTTCTCATTCCGATTGATTTCCAAATGGTTTCCTTGTGATGAATTGCAGGCATTTGCAGATGAGTTAGGTATCCCTTTCCTTGAGACAAGTGCAAAAGATTCCATTAATGTGGAGCAGGCTTTCTTGACGATGGCTGGAGAGATTAAGAAAAAGTAAGTTGGCGAAATTTTCTTTTCATGTCTTTAACCAATCTGCAAAAGTACTTGCATTTTTTAAGTTCCACCATGTCTTCTCAACCAAAGTCATTTACGCTAGTAGATGAGGGCAATGATCGATTTCAATGTATCATTTTAAGCTTTTCAACGTGTAGATTGCATTGGTGGATATTGAACTGTGTTTAGATTGCCACAAAAACATAATCACTTCTGCTACTACTAACTATTTGCGACATGCTTATTAGGTTAGTAATGATAATATTGAGACAATTATGTGAACTATGACATTAACAATAACAGAATTTGTCTATTCTCCACTGAACTGCATCTCCAAATTGTGATTCTGCAGAATGGGTAACCAACCAGCTGGAACGAAGAACTCAGGTAGCGGTGTTCAGATTAAGGGACAACCAATTGAGCAAAAGAGCAACTGTTGTGGTTAACTGCTTATTATGTACCTCTCTGTTCGACTGCAAAATGTTGAATATGTTGTATCAAGAACATACAATTCTTAGTGTGTCCTATGGATCTCGTACATAATGCACTTGTGAGAATTGCTTGGTAAAAAACATATGCACAGAGACACACCCGACTTTAGAAGAAGCATTACTTGCTTGGCAAAGCTGTTATAGCATGCTCCTGTTGCTATGTCAATATCATCTGTTAGCATTGTGGCGTTGCTCGGATTGCTAGGTTATTTCTGTTCTCAACACGATCCAACATGCAGCCAAACAATTAATGAAGTTGGTGAAAATCATGAGTAACTCCGAATTCTCAACAGAGAAAAAAGGCAAGGCGATTTTTTTTCTTCCATTTTCTTAATTTTTGATGAAGAAAGTTGCTCAGTATTTGTGCTGGTGTAAGATCAACATCATCATTATAAAATAACTATATAAATAAATAACTAAATGTTATGTATAGGAATAAGTAGCTTCAGTAGGCTGAATGCTAAGTTAAAATACCAAGCCGTAGGAGGTTTGATTCCCATTACTCGAGAATAGCTTAATTGCATGGGAAAGATCACTCGTAAAGCTTGAAGTATGAGCACTTCTATTTGACCTCAATCAAGAAGTTCAAAAATTAATTACAATAATCATAACAAAAGGATCAAACCAATTGATAGAAAATATAAAACAAATACGTTCAAAATTAATCAGAATAATGATAACAAATATATAAAACAAAAGGATAAAAGCAATCAATAGTGAATTGGAATCAAACAACGGACTGAATGAGCTGATGAGTGATGACCATTAAGAAGAGCAACATGCTTTCTTGGTGTTAATCTCCTCTGCTCCAACAACAAGAGTCTTCCCTTCTTTAATGTTAGCAGGTGCTGGGTCCTCTCCTGAAGAAAGTGACTTCTTACTGATTATCCGATAGATTTCTGAAAGATTCATCTGGAAAGCTTTTTCTACATTTGTTGCCTCCAAAGCAGATGTTTCAATGAAAGAAAGCCCTTCTCTTTCAGCGTAGCCCTGAGCATCCTCTGTAGGAACTGCTCGCAGATGCTTCAGATCAGTCTTGTTTCCAATGAGCATAATCACAATGTTGGAGTCTGCATGATCCCTCAGTTCCTTTAACCATCGGCTGACATTTTCAAAGGACATAGGTTTTGTCACATCATATACCAGAAGAGCTCCAAGTGCACCCCTATAGTAAGCACTTGTAATGGCTCTATATCTCTCCTGTCCAGCGGTGTCCCAAATCTGAGACTTAATGATCCTTCCCTCGACCTGTGCATATATCATTAGTTTAGCACAAAAGAATGACTTCCAAGTGTACAGTTTAGAAACACCCAACATTTGCTCATTCAACAACAGAAAAGTGATATTCACTTGCTTACAGCATGTCAAAAGCTATGTCGAATATTTAAATCCATGGAAAATATCATGACATCTATACAAAGGTAGACTTCACTTAAACGGTTCATGTTTGACCTGCTAGTGACTTGGAGCAATACTCATAACTTTACTCTTAATTTTGGAACTCCTGGCTACTTTTCCGTTATTCTAATGAAGTTAATTGTTCTGTACATCACACACTCAATATGCAAAATACAAGATCCTATCCAGCTTTTTCTTTGGGAGAATGGTAACAAGTGTATTATAAAAAAAACACTAAGACAGTGCAAAGCCATCTATTGTTTATTATTTGAAATGCACCTTTCTATCTAGCTTGCTTCTGTGCAAAGTTCAAGAAAAAAAAGAGGACTAAATCAAAGTTAAATAGAGAGGACTAACCTTTTTAAAATTTGTATAAGGACCGTCGGCATCACGAAGTAGGTTTTTAAGAGTTTCAAAACCAGAAAACAAATAATTGGATCCAAAATAAAACAAGAGATAATGTAACTATGTTTGCAGTAGTCATAGAGGCTATGTTTTCCTTTAACTTTCTGGAATTAATACCAAACGTTATCTAGTGATCACTGCATAAAATGTTAGAGTTCTTAAAAAAGTGATTTTTCTTTTAGTTTTATGAAAGATAGTTTGTATAACTCACATATTAGCGCTAAGGAAGTGCTGAAAAAATTAGTTAGGCCAACCCTGTTATAAATGTAGGGAGTCTCAACCACCAACAAAATGGAAGTTACACCTGAAAAGCTTAGTTGGAGACAAAACCTTCAATCTATAAACATGATTAGTTTTTCCTTCAAAACATCTGAGATCATTTTCCTTCTAGAGAGTCCATAGGATGCAGATTAGGAATGCAAACCACCTTTTTTCAGTAATTTTGAAGCTTCTTCCATAATACGATGTATTGACCATTTTACAACCTCTCATGTAATTTGGTTTTGTATGGAAGGATCACATATTAACATTTTTCTTCCCAGTGAACACTTCATATTAGATCAGGAGGGAAAGTGTGTTAATTAATTATTTTAGCATCTTCACTCATCACCGTCTCAAGAGAGAGGATGCCACTAGCATTGTTATCGGTGACCTCCCAGTAAAAAGACCAAATCCATGAAGTTAGCAATTAGGAAAAAATGTCAAACTCTAGCATTTTCTCTTGTGCTCTCCCCAAGTAGTGAATATGCTCATAAACAGCTAACTGCAGGAGGGGGGGAGGCGGTACACATGTAATGTTAACATGGACATAGCCCTTGGGATGGCCATCAACCACGCAAGGACTTTTGAGAAACGTAAAACCATGAAGCAAATACAAATACTACAAAAGGCAACCACGGAAACAACTCCCTCCTCATTAGTAAAAGCAAGTCAAAAGGATAGGTTATGAACTTTTTTCCCAAACATAAAAAGGATAATAATTGAAATAAAGGAAGAGAAATCAGAGAGACCATGTGATGCAGAAAAGAGAGGAATGAAAGGAGAGGACATTTAATATTCTATTTTTGGATTGATTAGGAAAGAAAAGGATTGTATATGCCGCCACTGACACCAATATTCATAATGAAAGTATTTGCTATATCTATAGGCAAAGATGGATTAGGCAATACAAAAACATTTATTTTAAGAGGTTTAATCTACTTCCTCGCATTGGACAAAAATGGGGCATAAATAAATGCTCATGATTTCATATCCCTTTCTTTCTATCCATCTCTCTTTTCTCAGCCAAACATTTATGCAGAAGAAATCTTATGCCTTTTGCGCTCCCTGTATCACTTTTCTTCAATCTAAAACATCCATAACAGACTTCGACGAATAGCCACGTAAACCATAAAGGTAAATTTCCTGAGTATGGTACATTTGAATTAACCAATAAATATGTAATACCAAATAAACCTTCGTAACATGAACAAAAACAGGCTCATGTTGGTTGTACTAATATTGTTAGTTGTCCACTTCAAAAACAAATTCAAAAAGGAATCAAGTAACGATTATATTTTTAACATACTTATTTGAAATTTTTTATATTTTCACATAATTTTGTTAAACGTCGCTTTAAATATAGATTCCAAAAAGTTCAAGAAAAAGGAGTGAATTTTCAATAAATTCACAGCAAATCAAGACGAGATAAAAGTTATGGGCTTACAAAGATCAACATAATCTCTCAAGGGTGTTTGGACTTTATTAATAGTTTCAACTTTCAACTGTAGAATAGATCTGCCAATTCTTGTAGCTACTCATTTAAGCCACACACGAGTGAACAATGCTCTTTCCTTTTCTCTCCTCTCTTTTTCTGCATCACTAATGCTTTTTCTTAATTACACTCTTACTTTTCCTTATTTCTGTTTCTTCAAATCCAAACATCTAATATTGTATTAAGTGATTTGAACCAATTACTTAATGGGCCTGTCTAGGTATCAATCACTATATCAATATTTACAAATACTATACTTCAATAATTACAAATATTAGTTTGACCATGAGTATTTGCAAATGTAGTTCAGTAATTGAACAAGAAATGAAATATTGGCTTGAAGGTATCTTTCAAGTGAAATTCTCATTTCCACTCACAAATCTTTAACTTTGACAAAAAGGAAAACTTCCCATAAAGTTCTTATTAATTTTCAACTTCAAATACTCTTTTGTTCAAGTTCAAGTAAAGTATTCTCCAAATGCCTACTTAATAACTTGAATCGATGAAAAAATGAAGTAGCGAGGCTCGGCTAGACTGCAAAGATCTAAGAAGTAAATAGCAGGCTGCCATTCCATAGATCCGAAAAGATCGCAAATATTCAAGCACAAGCGCATTATTTAATCCAAATCACGAAAACTAACGTCATGCCACAAAACGACATAACTAAAATCGAACTAATATATGACAGTTCATTGATGCAGTGTTAAAGAAATAGAGCAAATATATGATCAATGACAGTGCACTGATGCAGAAACGCAGAAATGTAAAATTCGAATTTTAGAGTTTGAAATGAATAATAAAAAGAAGATGGATTGGTCGTAAAGAGGACCTGGAGAGTACGAGTGGCGAATTCAACGCCGATAGTAGATTTGGACTCCAAGCAAAACTCATTTCTAGTGAATCTGGAGAGCAAGTTGGATTTGCCTACTCCTGAATCTCCGATTAACACTATCTTGAACAAGTAATCGTACTCCTCATCCGGTCTCCTCGCCATCTCTCTTTCTCTCGAGCACTCTTGAATCTTGATGACAAATGAAGAGTGAGGTTTTACTTGTTTGGATTACGGAAGTGACTCTAGGATCTGCGGTTTGTAATGACAAAAATACCCTTGGACTGCTTTTGACTTCTTTGGATGTGTGTTTTTCAAACTTGTTGACGCATATAGATTCTAGGGAGTTATTTATCCGCTTTGGCGGAAGAAACGTCAGACTTACGCCAGTCATTTGGGTTCAACGCGTTTCCAAACGAAAATACATAACATACACCCCTTTACTAATTAGGTTTTAATACCTCCCTATTCTTATTCAACTTCAATTTAATACCACCCAAAAAAATAAGTAACCAAGCTTGTGTTCTCCACGCTCCGTCATGTGTCAATTTATAATTAATTTTAGTTTTATTTTTTAATTCGTTTTCAATCTCATCCCACCCCGTTGCTGTCTTTTTGAAGAAATAGTGGTTTCCAGTAGAGCTACTACCATCCGTCTCCTTCAACTATTTTATCACTGAAGACCACCAAATCCAACGTAAAATAAATCTAATAACATAGTCAAATTAGTCTTGGTGTTTTGAAGTGTGTTCTCGATTAGAAAAGATGGTACATAAGAAACGCATTTAAGAGACAAACAACAAAAGAAAAATTAAGTAAAGAAAAGAGAAAAAAAACAGTGGGAACGACAATTAATTAAATAAAATAAGTAACGTCCAATAAAAATGTAATACGTATGTGATTAATCTTTTTTTCTTGCTTCTACTCGAGTTTGGGAGAGTGAAAACACCTCCTTTCATGGTTGTGCTTATATTTCTTATCTCCCCCCAACCCCTTACTATAATAGTTCTACCTTTTCTTATGAAGTTAATAGGAACAAAGAACCCAAGGATGCGGACCTGAAGGAGATCAAGGATATGTTAAAGTGCCTTCTGGAACAAAACAATGAGAAACAATTGCAGATAGAAATGCAAGAGGCAACTATTCGCAAGTTGGAGGCTCAATTGAGTCAAGTGGTTGGAGTTGTTAATGCTCAACAAGCCAATATTGGGGATAATAGCCAAGAAGAGCGTGAATTTGAGGTGTTAATTGAGAAAGTCAGAGTAGAACATCAACAACCTAGCCAACTACAATTTGAGGATGTCGATGTTGTAGAAGTGACACTAGAGTCAGCCAAGGACATTGAGGATATAAATTTTGTTGACTTTAGTATCATTGATGTGGAGGATGCCGAAAGTCCTGAAGTTCATGTGTTTGGGCGCATTGGGCCTCACTCCAAATATTTTTCCACATTGTGCTTAGATGACGATATGCAAATAGAGTCATCCGAGCCGATTGAGGAGTCAAGGGATGAGGAACAAGGTGCTTACATTCTGGGATTTTTCTTGCCAGAAAGACAAGACTACATACCTCATCTAAAAGCCATGAAGTGTAAAATAGTACAATGGTTGCTTGGGCCACTTAGATTCGTTCCACCACCCCTAGAGCATAACCGAAAACTTGAAGCCAAATTGGGGGCTCAATTCATAAGTTCAAGGTGGAGGCAAAAAGTGATTCACGTCGTGCCGCGACGTTAAATCAAGCGCTTGTTGGGAGGCAACCCAACTTTACTGCTTTATTTTATTTTATTTTATTTCCTTATTTTTTTTTCTAATTGTATTATTTTTGTACTATCGATTTTTTTTATTTTTTAGGAGCATGGAATGCAAAGCCATTAGAAGGATGCAACAACAAACTATTGGTTGGAACTAAGTGTGAGATACCCGCACGAATGACCAGTCATGGGAGAAGTCTGAGTACCCCATGAGATGCTAGTGCTTCGGCCTTTGGCCTACCAGAGAGTTTCTTTTACCCTCTTATAGTTATGATGTGCATTGTGGACAATGCACAATTTTAAGTGTGGGGTGAGGAGATTGCTGGGTGACTTTCCATGCTATTTTAGTAGTGTTGGTTAATTGAATAACTTTTTTTTTTAAATAAAAAAAAAAGATTGGACTTTTCCCGACGATGGATCTATTAGACAATTATTTTGAGGAATTTAAGTCTAAAGAAAAAAAAAACAAAAAGATTATCTTTTGTTAGGTAGTGTAGCAATTCCTCCTTGGTTTTTCTTTGTGCCGCGGTTCTTTTCCAAGGGTTTTGTTTGAACCGGGTGTAGTTAGTTATTTTTAGGAATAAGAGCCATTGTGTTGTGTTTTGAATTGAAGCAATATCTCTTGACTTTGTTATGCCTTGAGAATAGTGAGTACTTTGGTTGTGACACTTAGGCTCAATTTTTGACTCTTGTATAAGTACCTTAAATCGTATGATTTTAACTTTGCTTAACTGCTTTGACTAGAGTCTTTTGATGAATCCAAGCCTGAGTGAGTTATGTGCCATGTGTGTGTGAGGTTTGTATGTATTCTGTGCATTGTATTTGATGCCTAGAACTTGCCCCGTGTGTTTGCAAAGCGAAATAGTAATTTTGTTCAGTCTTGGAAGTGATATAGGCGTTTATTTGTTGAGCTAGATATGTATATTTAACCCGCTTAATTGTTATGTATCGTAGTTAACCCCTTTGAGCATGTAATCCTGTTTCTTTGGCAACCACATGACAAGCCTTACCTAATTGTTTGAATGGACTATCTATTTGAACCTTTTAACCTCTCATGAGCACTTGAAGTGTTATGAACTGTGTAAAAGTTAAAGTGTGGGGTGGTTGGTTTGGCTTTTGAGTGGAACTAATGAAATAAGGAGAAAGGTGCACTGTTTTGAAAAAGTAAGAGTCACTTGAATTTAGAAAAAAAAATATAGTTGTATTGCTGTGAAAAAAATATTCATTGATAAGTGGTGACTCTTGATGTAATTGTTCTTAAAGAAGTATGGGGTAATAATATTAATGTGAAGGTAGAGTTTGGTTTGACATAAGTATGGGGTTTGAATGTTAAAGTATATGTATTAAAGTGCTTAGGGAGGTGTAGTCACTCTTATATCTAAATATATCCTACCCGTCTCGCAGCCTACATTATAACCAAATAAAGTCTTACTTGATCCTAGACTGAATAAGCTTGATTAGTAGAGTAGTACACTATGGGCAAGCCTATTGTGCATATTTTGTGGCACATGAATGTTTATTCTGAGAGTGAGTGAATTCTTTCTATCTTAAGTTCCTATGTGTTCTTAAATTTTATTGTGTGGAACTACTCTCTTTTATTGTGTGAGGGCACTTGATTCATGAAGAAAAGGTAATATCAGTGACCTCTATGTTAGAGTAAGTGGGTGAGTAGTGAATAATGCGTGGTACTTGTGAGTCAAATCTTGAGGTGAAGATGTTATGCTTTTGTGCTTAGTCTATTTTAAATATTCTTGGTGTGATGAGTTAGTAGAATTGCTTAATAAGATTGTGTCTATATTAAGTGTAGTTTGATTGCTCGAGGACGAGCAATGCTTTAAGTGTGGAGTGTTGATAATAGGCTATAATTACATATTTTAGTCGCTTATTACACTCTAATTTACTGCACTTTAATTGAGTTTGAGCTTTAATCGCTAATGTTTTGCACTAATTGTGTGTTTTATGCCTTGTATGAGTGATTCCGAGCTATATGGATTCTAAGGAATAAATTAAAGTGATTTGGAGCTTTGAAATCTGAGTAAAAGCCCAAGAAATTAAGCCAGAATCGTGTTCGGGGGTCAAATTTGATAGTTAAGAACAAACGAAGACTCGAATAGGCATATTGTGCACTGTCTAGTAAAATGGACATAACTCTTTTTTTCGAATTCCATTTAGGCTATATAAATATATGGTTGAAAAGCTAACCCAAAGGGCTATAACTTTCATGTTTTACGTTTTTCCAAATTTCGAACGGAACATGATGAAAAACATGGTCGAAACCGTGACCGCGAACCTGGACGTGGGCAGAAGCAGAGTACTAGTAAATGACCGCGCGTCCAGGCGTAAAACAAAAAGGTCCCTTTTCGCGTAGGAGAAGGTATTATTATTTGGGCCTGACCCTACTTGGTATATATACATGGAAAAATGGTATTTTGGAGAGGTTGGACATACTTTTGACACAAATTCGACCTAAGGAGGCAGAGACACAATATGAGCAAGGAGGGGAATTCTTCTACGAATTTTTCCTTCCTCTTCCTATTTTTCATTGTTGGTTTTGAATTTTATTATTGTATTTTTACATACTATTATGAATATCTAATTTGTTATCTAGGGTTTTGATGGAACTTTTTGTAGATAAGTTCTTGTTATGTTTTTATATAATTGAGCCGTTGGATTTCTCTACTTGTTCAACTACGTGTTTATTATTATTGATTGAATGGCCATCGATTGACTGTGCCTATTTATTACGTGTTTCTTGAGAAATGATACATATTTAGGTGGTTGTTGAACAACGTCACTCCTAACGTATGTGAGAAATCAATACAGCGGGTTTAAAGGTAGGTTTAGAAATAATGAAGCCTTGACGTGGTTATATTGAGCGGTTAGATAAAGCCAACTAGCGTAGTTTGAGAGAATATGTCTAGTAAATTATTGTAGTTTCTCGAGAGAGAATTACGGCACCTAAAGTGCTCACGATCAGTAGAGAATACATAGGCGAAATTATAGAAAACATAGCGGGAAGGATTCCGACAATTGGAGAAATCATAACTCTAGACCTCCTAACTTTAATCTCCAACCCGTAGTATCTTTAGTTGTTAATTTACTGCTTTAGTTTCTTAGTTAATTAGTTAGATATAAGAATCTTCATCTTTATAACTTAGAAATTTATTCGATCTTGTCTTCTTAGCGATATTGAACAATTACAACGAAACCTTAGTTCTCTGTGGGATTCGACTCCGGAATTTTAGACCGGATTATATTTGCAGCGACCTCTTATCCTTTTTAGGACTAGAGTTGGGCGTGATCACCTAACGGCTAGGTTCTGTCGATGTATACTAACTTCAACTCAGGCTCATATAGCTAAATAGTCTGTAAAAATACATATGTTTATACTAATTTCAAGAAGGATTTACGCCCAACTTCTAGAAAGCTGAAGCATACTTAAGGCTACAATGATATGGTGATATCACAACTGCACAACGGGATATATCAAACGTTTTCAACATACTAATAATATCACAAGACACAACCGATAAATTAAAGGAGAAGAAGAAACTTACTGTCTGTTGCCATGGCTATGGCTGTAACTGACGGCTGGGTTCTTAGACTAAAGGTGACTGTTGATACCCAATGTTTCCCAAAATATTTTAAAATTGCATATATACCTTCAAAATCATGCATTAATAGCAATTGTTATTTTTCCATAATTTTTCCTATATTTTATTAATTTATTTCAATTTATCCAGCATTTTATTTCCAATAAATAATTACAAAATTGTATCACAAATGATTTCAAAAATCATTCTTGAATTAATGTATTATTTTGGGTCCTATTAATGCCAAATTATTTCACAATTAGCCAAATTGGCACCTTTTGGCTATAATTACAATGACTTTGCAATATAGCCCAATCATATGATTTTATACTATTTTTATCCAGAAATTAATCATTTGTATTTTAAAATACTAAGTAATTATTTTTAACCATTTTCCATGCATGAAATTCATTTTTCACAATTATTAGCTATTTTATAAATTGTTTTATCTAATTTAATTGGGTATTTAATAACTAGCCACTTTTATTTTCAATTATAACCTAAATCAATTTGATCCCAACCCAATTAAATGGCCCAAATACCCCCAGGCCCAATGCCTCAGCCACCCGACCCAATCCCTGATTTAATCTTAGCCATTGATCAAAATTGATCAACGGCCCAAATTCGCTATTACCTAAAATAAACCCTAAAGACTCCCCCTTTACCCTCTCATTTGCTCTCATTCCTTCCGTCATTCACTCTCTCATCTCTCTCAAAACTCCCCTGGCTAAAATCGTCATAGTTCTCACCGGTCGTCGACTTGTCGGTCTTTATGGTGGTCTCAGCACCCTCCTAGCCCCATGGTTCTCCTTCGTACACCGGGTATCACTGCCTTGAGGCCCTGAGAGGAACCAAACGGCGGTTCACTCACCTCCTATGGTTTCTCATGCCATTCTTCGACCGTCCATGGCCGACCGAGTAAGATCCTATTATTTTCGGCTAGAACCTGTGATTTTTGAGCCGATTCTCCTTCTCTTTGGGTTATCTCTATGAAACCCTAACTATTAGCCCGTGATTTTCTTAGATATGCAATAGATCTGGGTATATCCTGAGTTATTTTGCTATTTTCCTTAAAGGTTTTCCGATTTTCTCAAAATGACTTTTCATCTTCGAACTAGGGTTCTTAAATTCAAAAACGCTTTTTCTTCTGATTTTTGGTATTAATCTATGATTCTCACCGTGTTTAAACGTTTGTTTAAGTCTTCTCCTCTATCTGAGTTATTTTGTTGAAAACCCTAACTTCCTTAGCTCAAATCCTAAGGCTCTGAGTTTGTTTCTGATAATATGTTTTATTATGCGTACTGTTTTCCATGAACACTCCGTGATTTTGTGATTTTACTCTATGCTTGGCTGTTAAGGTTATGATTTTGATTACTCCTGTCTATTATGTGTTTGTTCCCAGGGATTTGTACCAGTTTTGATTTTTCTTTGATTTGATCCTATTTTGTCCATCAATGTTTCTGATTCTTCTTATTCTGCCTACATCGTGTTTTGCCCGTTAATTTAGACTACGCTCTATATGAATCCCTAATTTTTATATGATTTTACCCTACTTGTCTTCCTAGGGTTCTGGTTTTGTCTATTATATGTTTATTACGCTTATTCTCATAATGTTATGCTAAATCAGTGTTGTGTTCTATTTGTGAATCCCCGAATCTTTGTGATTGACCATTCACTGATATTTGTAATATTCTATATTGATTTTGACCTTTTCTAAGACATTTTCTTACCTTATTCTATAATCGACTAGGCTATTAGACTGATTCTCAAGTCTTTCCTTAATTAGAACATTCTGAATCTAGTCTCTATTACGTGTGCTATATCTATGCCATACTTATACTACTTCCTTATGTGTTATAATCAGCTTTGCATGATTCCTTTCCTTATTTTATAACCTGCTTATTACCGTTTGAGTATGACTCCTTAATTAAAGGAAGTCCTTATACTAATTTGATTTTAATTGATATATACTTCTATAATTACTGCTGAACTATTATTTTTACCTTATAATCTGCCTGTTTCAAAACTATAAGTACCTTAGTCTTTCATTAGCACAACATACGAACACATTGTTCAAAACTCTCTCACAATTACAAATACTTTCTTCTACTCTCTCTCTCTGGTTACTTGCTATTATTTTTAGTCAGCCGGCTGCAAGCCAAGCCTGATTATTCTACTCTCTTGCTCTTCATTCTGTGTTTACTATTTCCTATACTGGTATGTCCTGATTTCAATTCAACTCTCAAAAACAACATGATTCCTTTACTACTTCAATTCATCCTGTTCTTAGTTTGTTTTTACTTATGGTTCTGTTGTTCAACTTGTAACTAATGTGTCTGTTTCATTGCTTATTAGCATGTTTCTGAATGTGCTCCCTTTCTTAGACTCATCATGTTTATATCCCCCTTTTAGATTCTACTTCAATTATGTTTCTCTGATTATTAGTCTAAACTTCTCAGTGGTAATACAACCTGTACTTTATGATTTCTTTGTTATGTGTAGTTCTGAAATACCTACTGCACCTTAAATCCTTGAATCCCCTGAGGATTTCTTTGATTCTGAACCTATGTATGACTCTGCCTACTGTGTGCTTACACTTACATGCTCTATACTTGTCCCCAATTCCTCATTACCCTGTTTGTGGTTGCTGAACTTGTCTTATTCTTGTTCTACATGTGCTGTTCTGATCCTGAGATTGGAATGTTGTTTGTTCTGACTGCCCTACTCTTTTCAACCTATTTTATTGAATAAAATCTTCTACTATTTTTCAAAACTCATTTTTGAACCAGTCTTTCTTGTTTAAACTGTTTTCCTACTCAAATCTTTCCAAAACTATGTCAAGCACTCTCACTCTACTCCTAGAACCTTAGGTTCTGCCCCTTTAATGTATGACTGCTTAGGGATCCCTATGAGATCCCTCTAAACTCTGATGCATTAGAGCTGGACCTTCCACACTGCACTTACTCAATTGTGGTTATGAAATCTGGGTGTGAGCACTGCCCGGGATCCCCTGAGGTCCTTAGGGATCTCTGACACACCCAGATTATGTGAAAGGTTGTGAAACACCATTTGGCAGTGGGAATTCTGGAGATCTGGGCCTATTGGTAGGCTCCCTATAGTGTAACTTCTTATTTTTTTCTTATTCACTTATGTAATTCATGCAACACTGGTTTGTAATAACTTATTGTAAAAAAATATTGGGGATGGATAGTGAAAAGGGGAAGGGTAGCTATACATGTTATGGATATCAAAAGGTAGAAACCATGCTCTTTAGGTTTACATTTCCTATCTGCGCAATAGAATTCATGTTTAGGACTAATACGTGCAAATCATATCACACATTAGATATCATGTTCTTAGGTTCCATGCATACTGTTTTAGCATCTCACTTTGGTACTATCGTTTATCACTTAGAAATCCCGTTCTAGGATAAACACATTAATGTAAACTGCCACTCATGCGACCATATCTAAATTTTTTTGAGTGCATTTAGAAATCATGCTTTAGGAAATTCTGCAATCCTGCTGTGCACTTAGAAATCCTGTTTTTAGGAATTCTGCATATAAATCATTCTGCCTTGTATGTGCATACTAGATATCATGTTTAGGGTCTCACCCGTTCAACTACACCTAGTTAACTACTAATGCATAAAGGATGACATAAAACACAGTTTTACTCTGTTTCTAAACAACTGGCAATGATCATGAATTTTGCAACACCTAGAACAACATGTTTAGGTAAAACAATTTGTAACAGTTTTCTTTAATAAGTCTGGTAACTATTATACACTGTCCTACGCCTAGGCAAGCCTTAGGTGATTAAAATTGCTAAAATTGGAAATATGCCTCTTTGTGCATGCTACCTAATGCTTAACAGGTTTAAAATCAGTAGGCAAACTGGTTAGGCCCCTGTTTCTGAGTTATAAAAGGAATCTGCATATCTCTTGTGTTCCTGATACTCACCTAGATACAATGTCCTAGGATTCTACTGCCCTTATTTGTGTTTGAGTCGTGCTGCTTATATGTATTACATGTGGAGGTAAACCTGAGCCTTTTATCTGCTCTTTCCTGTACTATTTGCTGAAGTCCTATGTGTTATTGCTTGTATCCTTAGTATTTTCTCCTTTAAACCTTAGGGGTCTGTCTAGAACTGCCCATAGGTAGAGGTCCTAAATTCCTCCAGGGCCATTAAGAAGGGACGGGTAACAGCACGCATAGAGGTCTCTAAATAACACGCGCTTAATAACCGTTAAGGGGTGGGAATGGTAGATATGGATATGATGACCGGTGCGCTAATGCCACGTGTAGACCCTCTTTGAGGAGTGATTACCGGGCATTGTACTGATATGATCCTATAGGATAAACAACCTATGACTCCCATATCCTTTGCATACGTGTTTAGATTGTAATTCTTTCAAAACCCTACTTAGGTTTTAATCTTTTCAAATGTATTTTCACATGTGTGCTTAGATTGCGAATTCTTTCAAAAATCCTTACTTGTTTGAACTTCAATTGCCTATTTGTTACTTGTTTAAATTCACAAAGTTGTTTGGCCGAGAACCACAATTGTGGACTCTGAGGGGTGCCTAACACCTTCCCCTTGGAGTAATTTCAAGCCCTTACCCTATCTTTGGTTATCCAAATCTATGATTGTAAATGACCCTTAGTAGGTGCCCTAACGCACCTTAATTCGTTAGGTGGTGACTCTCCTATTCCTTGTATACCCCTTTCCCAAAAGGAAACGAGTTGTCCCAATAATGTCAAAACCCTGACTAATCCGAAAGGAGGAGTTAAAAAGGGGGCGCGACAGTGACATATGGAGGAAACGAGGAAAATATTAGAGAAGAGAATGGGAGGCGAGAGCGGTTGTTGTTATTGTTGTGGTGTTGTTGGTGTGTTGCCTCAACCTTCAGAAAGTAGAGAGTCCGAGAGTGAGAGGCGACGCGAGAGGGATAGGCGAGAGGGAGAGGCTTGCGGTCCCTCCTGCGCACCTGCGGGACCGCTTCTGCGATCCCAACTTCCGCACCTGCGAATTCCCAAGCCTCCATCCAAGTCCGCTTTTGCGCCCTCTCTTCAGCATCTGCGGGCTCGCATATGCGCCAACACCCTCGCATCTTTTCTCTTCCCCAACTCCATCCTAGCTCGCTTGTGCAACTTCTCATATGTACCTGCAGACACGCATCTGCGATAGGTCCTCCGCAGGTGCGAATGCACCAGCTTCAGCAACCTTTCAGCCATGCAACACAAATCCAAACAAGCCGAAACTAATAAGAAACACAACCGAGTCCCCTGTGACCCTATCCAAACATACCAACAAGTCCAAATACTCAATACGAACCTACTCGAGGGCTAAAAGCACATCAAACAACACCAAAACCATGAATCACACCCGAATTTAAGCCTAATGAAACTAATGAACTTCCAACTTTTGAAACTCGTGACGAATCACATCAAACCAACCCAGAATCACCTCAAATTTTGCACATATGTCCCAAATGACACAACGCTAAAGTCAACTCTTGGTCAAACCTCTTAACCTTCCTAACCTCCAACTTTCCAACTTTCCAACTTTCAACAAAAAGCACCAAACCAACCTACAGACCTCCAAATCAAAACTCATCCAATATCACCATACAAAACTATTGGAATCATCAAAACACCATTTTGGAGTTGTCAACACAAAAGTCAAACTACAGTCAACTCTTCAACTTAAGCTTCCAACTTGGGGACTAAGTGTCGCAATTCACTCCGAAACTTCTCCAAAACCAAACCAACCACCCCGTCAAGTCACGTAACCTCAAAAATACATAAGTAAAGCATCAAATAGGAAAAATGGGGCTAAAGTATTCAAAACGACTAGCGGGGTAATTACATACCTGCGGTGATGTGCCACCCGATCCATAACATACCTATGGTGGTGTGCCACCCGACCCACACATTAAACTGTAGCGGTGTGCAACCCGATCCACACAACATCATCAGTAACCAATATCCGCTCATAATATCTATGGTGCCAAAATTCTTATCTTTTCACAATATTCAACTCTCTAACTCAAAAATATATATTCGAGGCAACATAATAATAAGGCATCGAGTTATAATAATAGAAATACAGATAAAATCATATAAGGCTAAAAGATGGCTATGGCTTATCAGGTAATTCAATTTATCTCAACAATTCAATAAGTAATTTCATCATTCAAAAGTCTTATCTTAATATTTATCATGAATGAGATAAGCCATTTAACCACCAAATCATGAATCAATAAAACAAGTATATGAATACAACTCGACAAAGAAGCTCAATACAAAAAACAATCATTTATGACCAATTTCACAAGTCATAACTTTAAGAATGATTCTTAGCTAAAATTTCAAGTCATCACGTAGTCATAGAATCAACAAAACATGAATAAGGAGTCCACAAAACCCAAACAAGGCATAATCATAAGCCAAACATTTACCGGATATGGTTATAACCTAGCTATGCATATACAATCATCACCCCACATATAAATGGCTCCTAAATCAAGCAACAAGTAGCAAATAGATCACCTATTGAGAGAATTCCCTATTACAAGGATAGACAGGAGAATAACCTCCGCCCAACAAGCTTTGATCAACAACAAATTGCGCGTCCTTTCAAATCCAACTCCAAACACTCGAATCTAGTCAATTACAACTCAAAAACATCAAAGAAAGCCATAGGTATCAATTCCAAACAGTAAAGCTTCAATATTTAATCAAATCCTCAATAGTCAATAAAAGACAACCCGAGTCAAAGAGAATATCTCGACTACCCATAATCCCTCAGTCTAAATATTTAAATAGATTCCAAAACCAGGTCAAGATCGACCCCCAAATTCCCACATTACTCTCTTAAGTTGTAGGCAAAATCCCAGTATTTTAATCTAAAATTCCAAGTTCAAGGTGCAAAAATCTATGGAGAATCAAGATAGATAATCAAATCTAAGTGAAAATTACTTACCTCCAATGTAGTAGTGAAATTGCTCTTCAAAGTATCCCCTCTCGAAATCTAGGGCTCAAAATATGAAATAATGGGTAAACTCGAAACTGGACAACTTAAATGCCTGATAATACTTTTCGCGATCACGACCTTACCCACGCGATCGCGATAAACAAACAAGAACTGCCTCTCGAATCCTTATACGCTGTCACGCCCCAAACTCGGGGAGCCCGACCGTCGCTCAACCGAGTGGACCCAGTCGAGCAAGCCTGTTCGATACTTTCTACCCAACTCGCTTACGATCAAGAGAAGGCACGATCCCATTAGTTAAACAGTAGAAGGATTATATATATAAACATTGCTAATTCATTTAATTTTTGTTACAACATTTTAAGTTCCAAAACACATACATTTTACGGTTTAGTGGAACAAGAATCCAAACACAACATATGCCGTCAGACCTTTCTAGCGCCCATACACAACTCACATAATGTCTACGGAGCCTCTAAAGATACATGAAAAAGGAGTGCAAAGATAGTGCCGGCGACAAGGTCCCAACTCTACCTCAAAAGTGACTATAACATAGCAAAAATATAATACAAAACCCCAGAATGAAGCGGGGCTCACCGAGTCTGCTGGGATGAGGATGCACTGCTAGCTGCGATCAACACTGCCTGCTACGGAACCACCTACATTCATTTAAAGATGTAGCTCCCCCGGCAAAAGGGAAGTTAGTACTATCGAATGTACTAGTATGTATAACTAAACACCATCTCCTTAGAATGAATCAATACTACAAGAAGGAAGTAATCATTAAAATCAACAAAAGCCTTAAACAACATTACAACATCAAATTAAGAATCATATAAGCTTTCAAGCAAATTTCCATAACTTTAGCTTGGGACATCTTTAATACTGATGCACCATCATCCACAATACCACCGCATTCTTATGCGGAGTCCGATCACGACCCGATCGGCTGGGTCGTCTCATTTGAGACATAAGCGATAGTCAAAATTTCATTCTTAAATCCCAATTTCAATTTCCAGCACAATTACCACCATGTGTGTGGTATGGTGTCCGATCACGGCCCGATCGGCTAGGCCGTCTCGCCCGAGACATTACCATTTTTCTATCAATCATCTCATTTCATACTTCTTCCACGTTTTTCAGTTCATCGGCAATAGTTTTATCATACTTGGCACTTGGACACACTTCATAATTCAAGTTCTTTTCCACATTTCATATTATTATCATGTCAACAACAACAAGGTCTTTCATACAAGATTTTGATTATGTACATGAGAAATTTAGAATCTAAGGCACATAAAGGCTTTTCACACAATTGGCATAACAATCTTTACTCGATTTTGACTTGAAGTCTAGGCATTTGTAGCACATATCCCATATTTTTAACACATTCTCAATCAATATGATGACATGATGAAAACACAGGAACACATATTGCACATATATTTTTCAATGCAATCACATTCGGAATAACAATTCCTATAACGATCAATTTGGGACTTACACTGATTTCATGAATACCAAGGGGTTCAATTCTAAGAAGGGGGGGGGGGGGGGGGGGGGTTAGCCATACATACCTCAATAGAGCTTCCTTAAATTCTACTATATTTTGGAACTCTTAACAGCTTCAATCTATCTTAGAAATATAACAAGTTGAACCGAAAATTAGAAAGATGATAATGATTCTAGCTCATTTGAGCACATTATCAAACACTAGATGTGCATTATGTTTGTAAGACCCTTTTGTGAAAGATTTCGTCATCCCTCACCCTATTCTTTACCATTTTATCTCACAATCCTCCTACACTCTTTCGTCACACATGCATGCAAGATAACATCTCCCTTACCCAAGGATAGTTTTGATAATTACTCATTGTTTTGAAGAATTTCAATTAAGAGCTGGGGCATATATTCTTACCTTTGAGATTAATACTTAGTGAATTTCCTTGTTAATCTTCAGTGATTTGAGAAAGAATTGATGGGTGATAGGTTGAAGAACACTTCCCCACTCTAAGCTCTCTCTCTCACTCCCAAAAGTATCATATTTTACAAGAAAACCAAAATGGTTATATAACGAGACCGGGTCGGGTTATAAAAACCCCAAAATAAAGCCCCGAAACAGGATCTTCGGTCGCATATGCGACCGCATAATGACTCTGTGGTCCGCAAAATGGGCCGCATAATGACCCTCAAAACTTGCATTTTTTTTACTTCGGTCTGCGACCAGTCTGCGGTCAGCACACCTGTTCTGTGGTCGCACAATGCAACACAGAACTCTCATATGACAAATCTCAAATTTGGATATGCGATCAAAGTGCGGCCCGCAAAATTGTTCTGCGGTCGCATAATGGGCCGCAAAAATGACACCTAAAATGGCCCAAATGACTGCCTCACTCTACGGCCATTTTGCGGCCCGCAGAAATGCCCTATTCTGCCAACATTTTCCATTAACTTGTCAATGCACTATTCAACCCAAAAAGTCCGAACCGCGGCAAGCTTGCGAGCCACGAAGAATTTCTACTATTATTAACCTCTACACCTAGTTCGGCATCACATAATCCTGGTTTTTGAAAACTTTTTACGGGACCTTACATACGTGAATGCAGCGAAGACCACGTGAACGTAAAGGCCAACTAGCCTCTACACTCGACAAACTCGAGGGACAAAATGGGAACGCAGAGGCCAACCTCTTCCAACTCTTTTTGAATGCAAAGAACCAAGCGTACAACTTCCAAAAACACGAATACGAAACCATTCTCGTGAAATCGAAGAACAAATGCCTGCCAGCCAGCCAAATCCTTCTCTACGATCGCTATCCTAGCTCCATGATCACGAAGCACTACAAAACACTAGGAACTCAACATTTCCAAACTCAACCAAAATGGTCCAAAAATATCCCGGATCACACCCGAGCCCCTCAGGACCCCGTTCAATCATAGCAGAAAGTACAAAATATTATCCTAATTTATCTAAAGTCTCGAAACACCGCAAATAACTTCAAAACCAAGAATCAAAGATAAATTCATTCTCTTAACTTTCAAGCCTTCAAACTTCATTGTATGCATCCGAATCACACTTAGATATTCCGGATCACAACTAAAATTGGCACACAATTTCCAATGAAACTATCTGAGGTCTTGAAACCACAATAGGAGTCTGATAACATTGAGGTCAACTCCCTTTCAAACTTATGAATTCGCTAATTCTTCAAATTTCCAACTTTTGACAAATAGAGCAAAACCTTCTACGAACCTCCAAACTCAAATCCGAGCATACACCCAAGTCGAAAATCACCTACTATTCTATCAGAATCATCCAATCACCAATCCGAGGCCGTTTACTCAAAAGTTAAACCTTGGTCAACTCTTCCAACTTAAGGCTTCTGAATTGAGAGTCATTCTTCCAAATCAATCCCGAACCTAACAACTAACCAACCATATACGCAAGTCATAGCACATCATATGAATCTGCTAAGGCCTCCCGCCACCGAATGGAAATACTAAAGTTCAAAACAATAGATTGGGTCGTTACACTTGAGAATAGCCCATCATGCTCAAACAAGGTATCATTAACCTCAACATTAAGTCTAACATGGCTCATTGTGCTCATGTAGTTATTTAATTAATAAAAACATAGAACAAGTAAAACACACAACCAAACATAAAGTAGTCTCGAATCTACCCCGAGCATTAATAACTATAGCACATGCATATACGCTTGTCACCTCGTATATACATCACCCCAACATGTATCAAACAATATCATTTATTAGGAAATATTCTCTCAAACCAAATCTAGGCAAGACATTTACCTTACCCTTCTAGTTTTCAACCTTAAATCGCATCAATACCTCGCTCTAGCCCTCCAATAACGCAAATACAAACCAAATATCATCCAAAAAAGTCAAACAATGCTATGGGAGGCAATCCAAATCAATAAAGCTTTGATCTTTGATGAAATTCTAAGAAGTCATCCCAGACCCGCGTGCCTGAAATCTGAAACCAATACCAAATCTCGATGAACCATAACCTGCCGAGTCTAAATATGTGATTGCTTTCCAAATCAGAGTTCAAATCGTACTTCAAAATTTTAAAATACAATTTCTTTCTTTCAAGCCAAAACCCTTTTTTCTTTATTAAGATACCTTGTTTTAGAGCCAAAATCAATGATAGATTCATGTTATAATCATAAATTCGAACTTACCCAAATGAAGTAGAAGAAAAACCTCTCAATGATTACCTCAATCTAAGCTCTCTAGCTCCCAAAATGATAAAAATGATGTCTAAGTACTAAATGGAGTTAAATATACAAGTGCGGAAATTTTTGAGAAAAATAACAACATTGCCTTCCTTCACTAAAATAGTGATAACTTTATGTACAGATGCCGAAATGACAAACGCATTGAATTTCAGAAAAAATTATTCAAAGGAAAACAACTCTTGTCAAGTCATTTTTACCAAATTCCATATGTGTTTTGAACAATTTTCTCTTGAAGTCGAGTTTAATGGAAAAAATCAGAATTTCAGGACTTCAAGTCTTTCAAAACTTGCTCCAAATACCCTATTTAGACTTATCCAAGGCTCAAAACACCCACAGGAACATCACAACAAAGAATCGCGGTTCAAACCGAATAGGATTTCTCTTAAGTTGTTAAATCTTCATTCTTCCAAGATAGTATCCGAATCACATTTAGACCCTTCGAACTACTTCCAAAGATTTTCACATAAGTTCAATTTAACTATATAGTCCTATATTAAGTCTCGGAACATCAACCTGAGCCCAATAATATCAAAATCAACTCTTGGTAAAACTTACGAACTTTTAAGTTCTTCAAACGGCCAACTTTCAACAAATGGTGTCGAAATTCTTTTAGGAACCTCCAAAACAATATCCAAACGAAGTACAAATCCAAAATCATCATACGAACCTATTGGAACCATCGAAATCTCATTCCGAGTTTGTTCACTCAAAAGTCAAACTTTGGTTAACTATTTCAACTTAAAGCTTCCAAAATGAGAATTACTCTTCCAAAACACTCCCGAACCTTTTGGAAATCAAAACCAGCCATGCACACAAGTCATAAAACATCAAATGAACCTACTAAAAGTCTCAAATGGAAAAACAGAGCGCTAAAACTCAAAACGACTAGTTAGGTCGCTACATTCTCCCCTACTTAAACATACATTTGTTTTTGAACGTGTCAAGAGTTGTTCCAAACCCGTCAAATAGCTGAATAAACTCATCATACATATTCCCACGATTGATCCTATGTCACACCATGCATACCAATCCACTAACACATCTCAAAATTGACTTTAATATCCGGAACTTTCTTCCAAACCTAATTCTCACAAATAACTTTATAGTATCAACCACAATAACCTCTAATAAGTACTAGATGAACCATTGAAACACAACCACATGATGTATTTCATATCATTCATATCTCTAGCCATACCTCTTGATCACTACACTGCTTGTAGCCAAAACCAGTACCAATCAAATGCTCTAACTCAATTTAAAAACTTATTCCAATCCTTCACAATACTGCTAACGATGAAATAAACATGTAGAACTTATAGCCACTCATCATATCTGTAACGACCCAACCGGTCGCTTTGAGCTCTAGCGCATCATTCAGCAGTTTGAGGTCATGAGAAGCTTTATTTCAAGTATTATGACTTGTAGGTGTGGTCGGAACTGAATTTCAGGAAGTTTGGAGTCAATTTAGGAAGAAAATTCTCAATTCGGAAGCGTTAAGTTGGAAGAATCAGCTAAGCTTGGAATTTTGAGTAAACGACCTTCGAATCAGGATTTGAAGGTTCCAGCAGGTTCGTATGATGATTTCGGAATTGGGAGTATGTCTGGATCGGCTTTGGATAACCCGGGAGCGCTTCAGCGTATATTGTAGAAGTCAACATTTTTGAAGAAATTTCCTAAGTTTGGCTTGAAGCGCATTTTAGTGATATTGATGTCCGTTTGGGATTCCGATCTTGGGAATAGCTTCGTATGGTGATTCTGGAGTTGGGAGCGCGATCGGAAGTGAATTTCAGATGTCCGTAGGTTATTTTGAAGTCATTTGGCTAAAGATAGAAATTTGAAGGTTTTTGAGAAATCCGACCGGAAGTGGAAATTTTGATATCGGGTCGGAATGTGATTCCGGAAGTTGGATCAAGTCCGTAATGTAGAATATGACTTGTGTGCAAAATTTGGGGTTAATCGGACGTGATTTGATAGGTTTCGGCATCGGAGGTGGAAATTTGAAATTTCAAGTTCATAAAGTTTGAATTTTAGTGCGATTCGTGAATTCGGCGTTGTTTGATGTGATTTGAAGCCTCGAATAAGTCCGTGGGATGTTATGGGACTAAGTCGTGGGATTGGACGGGGTCTCGGGGGCCTCGGGGGCCTCGGTTGTGTTTCGGGGTTAATTCAGACCATTTTTCTCTATTTTGCTGCTGCTGTTTCTGGTGTATCTGGTGTGCTTCGCGATCGCGGTCCCTTGTGTGCGATCACGAAGAGGAAAATCTTGGGGCTGATGGTTTGGCTTTCGCCAACGCAGGAAAGGGAGTGCGAACACGGAATCTTGGTGTGAGATAACTACGCGAACGCGGGTCTTTGCACGCGGTAAAAGGAAAGGGAGCTGGGGCCAGGTCCCTTTGGCTTATGCGAACGCGGAGCTGGAGTGCGAACGCGGAGGGATGAGGAGGCTTACCATCGCGAATGCACTCTTTGGTGTGCGAACGCGAAGAGTAAGATCTTGGGCTTGGATTTCTGTGCTTCTCGAATGCGATGGAGCAGGTGCGTTCGTGAAGAAGGAGGGGCAACAACCTGGGCAGATTGTTTAAAGGCGTGGAATTAGTTCATTTCACCCATTTTCTCATGGCTTAGATGATTTTTGGAGAGCTTCAAGAGGGTATTTTCGTCATCTATGTCAAGGTAAGTTGTTCCTACTCATCTCAAGTTAAATACAAGGTTTGTATATAGATTTGGCCATGGAAGTTAGAGCAAATTGGGATTTTTGGAGGAAAAACCTAGAAGTTGGTAATTTGGATTTTTACCACGAATTGAGCATGAATATTTGAGTAAATTGTATATTTGATCTAGTAAATCTATGGGTAGAGTTTATCTTCAAGAAAGTTCGGAATCCGGGCACGTGGGCTCGAGGGCATTTTGGTCAATTCTTCGAGCGGAGTTGGGAATTTATATAATTTGAATTGTTAACAAATATTAGAGTATATTTTTATTGGTTTGTCGTTATTTGGATAGTTTTGGGGCGTTGTGCATCCATTGGAGTCGTCGGAAGGGCTTGGAAGCCGGTTATGGAATTTTGGAGCGAGGTAAGTCTCCTTTCTAACTTTGTGAGGGGGAATTATCCCCATAGGTGAAAAAAATGAATACATGCTATTAATTGCGGGGGCTACGTACGCACGAGGTGACGGGAGTCCGTGCGTAGCTACTAATATTCTTATGTCCGGGTAGTCTAGGACCCACTAGCATGCCTTACTTGTTGTACATGTGATCTTGCTAGTAATATTAGACCGTTAATATGATCGAAATAGTAATTGAATACCTAAGAAGGTTAGAGTTCATTTTCTTAATCATCTAGAAAGATAATTTATTCTTCCTTGCGTAATTGTGTTCTGGACATATTTGTAATATTTGAAAACCTCATCAAACTTGGCAAATGAATTTCCAGAAATGATTTAAATAATATCTTCATGTTCACCTAAAGAGAATTTTATCATCTCCTTGAGAAACTGTTTTCCTGATAAAAATGCGGATTTATTATGTGAATACGTGTACATATGAGCACCTGAGTCACATGTATGATTCGAGAGCAGGATAGCCTTATTATTATTATGTTGACCGCGTCGCATGATCGATTCGCGAGCGGGAAAAATAGATGCATCTACGGTTCAAGCCGTTCGACCCTTGGCAGTGCACAATTTATTATTGTTAGTCCGCGCCGTTCGACCCCCGACATTTTCTTGCGCATGATAAATGCTGCGTATTTCTTGTGATTTATACATGTTTATCGGCCTAAGGAGTTTTAAATTGCCAGCTAAAATGAAGAAGAATTGATGTGTTAAATGTGAAATAAGTTGATATTTCTTATCCCTGATTATTATTTAATTTCCTATGATACTCATGCTTAGAACGTCACTTGATTATATTTAACCGACTTATAGCAAGTGTCTAATTCGACCTCTCGTCACTACCTCTATGAGGTTAGGCGGGATACTTACTGAGTACACGTTATTTTTGTACTCATGCTACACTTGCTCTGCATTTTTATTGCACAGGCACTTTCATAGCGATGTGGCTGGTTTGGAGACTTAGGCGAGCTGCATCATCCGGAGGCGATCCGCAGCTGACAGAGTCTCCCTCGTATTGTATTCATTTTATTTTAATTTTCCTTGTCCAATTGTATTTCGGACAAGCTTTGTAGTATTTGTAAAATTCTTAAAGATTGCTCATGTACTTGTGTCACCGGGTTCTGGGATGTGTTTGGAATTTAATTTAACAAATGGAATGGTTTACATGTTGCATTTATTTAATAAATTTATATTTGCTCATTGGGTTGTAAGTGAAAGGTAACGATTTCGAAAATGTCAAAACATGAATTTATTTCAACTAATTAATGATTAGCTTGCCTGGCGGTGGTGTTCGGCGCCATCACGAACTTTATGGATTTTGGGTCGTGACAACACCAACACGCCATGGAGTTCTTTCGTCCGATGAGATCCATTGTCAAATCCTGATCTACCTAATTTAATTCTTTTCACAAACATACCTTATCCAAACCTGATTGCGCCAATTATAGGTCCAAAAACCACATCTCACACAGTACAAGGTGCTCGACTGACAAGTCACACCAAATGCCACATGGAACCTCATACGAAGCGGTCCGGGCACCATAAAAGCAGTAACCCAATTGAGAAAACCCAAGAAAATCCGAGTCAACATAGTCAATGGGGATACAATAGATGAAAAACCCTTCACAAAGCGGCGATAGTAGCCTGCCAAACCCAAGAAACTTAGAATCTCTATAGCTGAAATGGGTCTAGGACAATTCTGAACTGCCTTTATCTTATTAGGATAGAACTTGATACTCTCACCAGGCACAACACGGCCCAAGAAGGCAAATGATTCCAACCAGAACTCACACTTCAATAAACTTGTCATAAAGGTGACGATCCTTCAAAGTCTAAAGTACAACTCGCAACTGTTGCTCATGCTCCTCTCTACTATGAGAATAAATTAGAATATCATGAATGAAAACAATCACAAAGGAACCTAAAGATGGCTTGAACACTCGATTCATCAAATCTATGAAAGCCTCTGGAGCACTGGTCAAATCAAATGGCATCACTAAGAACTCATAATGGTCATAGCGAGTCCTAATCTTCAATTTACGATAGATAGATCTCAAATTAATCTTGGAGAACACTTTGGAACCATAAAGCTGGTCAAATAAATCATCAATACAAGGCAATGTATACTTGTTATTGATACCAACTTGTCACGACCCCAAATCCTAACAGGCCGTGATGGCGCCTATCGTGGAACTAGGCTAGCCAACCATCACATTACTATGCTTTTGTTCAATTATAACAGTTCACAATTTAATAATAAGCATGCAACCATATCATCAAATAATATAGTTAAGTCTTAACGTCCCAATAATAGTCTAACAAACCTCCAAAGAACTGGAGTCAATAGTCATGAGCATCTAAGAATAAGTGAATCTAACTCTGCTAAAACTATAATATATGTCTCTGAATCAAATGCTAAAACTAAATAAGGAAGGGAAATGGAGAAGCTGTGGACGATGAAAGCTACCTCGAAATCCCGTAAACTGCTGCTAACGAACAAGGCAGCTACTGCTCCAAATCGGTACCTAAATCTGTGCACAGAGGCACAGGGAGTCTTTATGAGTACGCCAACTCAGTAGTAATGAAAATAAATCACAGTCTGAGTAATATAAACACACAGTACATATACACAATTCCAACAAACCAGTAAAATACCAAGTCACCATGTAGTATTTATCAAATAATAAATTCGAAATCAGTTTTCATAAATCCTTCGAAAACATGTGAAATATCAGTATATCTCTGTAAAATTCTCAGTAAAAACCGGTTCGAAAATGAAGTAAATCATAGTTCGAAAACTTAGTAAAAGCATCATAAATCTGCCCCTCGGGCCAAAATCATTTCTCGTGACAGTTGCCCCTCAGGCACTCTCTCAATCACTCAGTAACAACCATCACTCAGTATCAATCATCACTCAGTATCAGCCCCGCGGGAAATCATCACTCAATATCGGTACCGGCACTCACTAGGGTGTGTACAGACTCCGGAGGGGCTCTTACAACCCAAGCGCAATAATAACATAAGGCCGGAAAGCCTCCTCACCACTCTCCTGAGGCCTGAAAGCCTCCTCACCACTCTCCTGAGGCCTGAAAGCCTCCTCACCACACTCATGAGGCCTGAAAGCCTTCTCACCACACTCCTGAGGCCTGAAAGCCTCCTCACCACACTCCTGAGGCCTGAAAGCCTCCTCACCACTCAGTCAGACACTCTCAATTTGCCCTTAGGCCATAAACATACCGGGTTCTCGACCCAAAGCAGTATTTCATTTTTCAATAAATAGTATAAAAAAACTCTGAGTGTCAAAACAATTTATCAGGAAAGGACTGAGTGTAAAATCATAGCATATCAGTGAGGAAAATATAGTAAACACAACCTTCAAAGGGAAAACTGATCGGCACTAGGCCCCAAACACGGCTTACAGCCCAAAACACATCATAATATATAAATACTAATTAAGCGAAGGCTTAAAAATTGGTTTCGCAACTCAATAGTCGCCTAAATACGGAAGATATTTCCAAAGTTCCAACCTTTTCATTTCAAAACCCGTGAAAGGGTGCATAGTCCGGGGTTTCATACCCTCAGGACAAGATTTAAAGACATTACTTACCTCAAAACTAGCCCGGAAACTATTCCGCAATGCGCTTGCCTCTCGAATCAACCTTCGAAGGCTCCAAATCTACCAAGTTCAGATTTTTATCATCAATATATGCTTAAGGAATAAATTCCAATTGAAAAATATCAAATTTAGCTCAAAAATCTGAATTCGGTCAAAACCCGACCCCCGGGCCCGCGTCCCGAACTCAGAAATTTTTATACAAAAGTGTTTTTCCCCCTCTCACGAGTCCGTACATATAAAGAACACCAAAATCGGAGTTTGTTTGACCCCTCAAATCGACCCCTAAAGGTCTCATAATCTCAAGCCCTAAAACCCAATTTTTCTACTGATTTTCCATGAATTTACACTGGTTTTATGTTCTATAATCATCCATAATCAAGTTTTAATGATCAAAATACTTACCTCTATCAAGAAAAAGGATTTCCCTCTTCAAAACTCGTCCAAAAAGCTCTTTTCCGTACAACAATGGTGAAAAATAAGGTTTAAGTCGCGGAGGGTTTAATTATTTAACTGCCCAGTCAATAGTCTTCGCGTCCGCGGTCCACGGGCTGCGTTCGCGTTGACCAATTACCTATGCCCTTCACGATCTCGGTCAACGCACCACGTTCGCACTGCGTTGCCCGGACGACCCTTCGCGATCGCACCCCAGGCCCCCGAACGCATAGACCAAATGGCCTGGCCCCCCCTCAGGTGTTCTAACTCTACGCGAACGCACATGCTCCCACGCGTTCGCACTGACCTGGCCCTCTACTCTCCGTGTTTGCACCAGCCTAACCGCGAACGCATAGTGCAAAAATCCCAGCTCCCAAAATTTCCCTATGCGAACGCGAGGTGCCTTCCGCGAACGCATAGGGTAAAATACCTGTGCAAAAACAACAGAAAACCAGCCTCCCTTTTAAGTCCAAATGAGTCCGTTAAGTCCACTCGGGTCTCCAGACCCCCAATAGATATAAGACACGACCGATACACACGGTCCACAATAATAGTATCACCCACCGGAGTCGAAACATGAACAGAAGTAACTAGAGACTCACGAGGCATATTCAGAAAATGAGCAAAATAGGATGAGACATAAGAGTACATGGAACCAGGGTCAAATAAAGCCAAAGCATCGGTGTGACAAACTGAAATAGTACCTGTAATCACCGCATCTGAAGCCATAGCATCAGGCCTAGCCGAAAGTGCATAAATACGCGGCTGGCCTCCACCTGCTCGACCTCCCCCCCTAGGATGACCTCTAGATGCCTGACCACCACCCCTAGCGGCCTGGGTAGGTGGTGAAGTGACTGGGGCTGAAGCCGAGGGCTGAACCCTCTGTTGAGATAAACTACTAGGACGACGGGGACACTGCCTCCACCCATGTCCGAACTCTCCACACTCATAACAACTACCTGAAGCCGAAGATGAAAACTGACGAGAACCTCTGTCACCCTGATAACCACCAGACGGAACATGCATAGAAGAGCCCTGATAAGATGATGCTCGGGCGGAGCTCTGAGCTGGAAGGGCACTAAAAGATGAACGTACCTGATGAGAATTGCGAGGACCCTGACCCGACGATACACCACTGTAAGCTGGGCGAATTGGCTGTGGAGGTCTAAATGAACGACCTCTGTTAGGCTGAAATTTCCCTCTAGGCGGAGCACCACTGAAATTACCTGATCCCCGAGGCCTCTTAGCCTCCCTTTCCTCACGATCTTGCCTACTAACTGACTCAATGTCCTGAGCAATGTCAACGACCTTCTCAAATGTAGCTCCAGACACCCTCTCTCTGGTCATCAAGATCCGAAGCTGATAAGTAAGACCATCTATGAACCTCCTAATCCTCTCCCTGTCAGTAGGGACAATCTCAGAAGCATGTCTAGACAACTCAGAAAACCTTATCTCGTACTGGGTGACTGATAATTCTCCCTGGCACAGCTGCTCAAACTGCCTACGCTGCTCCTCTTTATGGGACTGAAGAACATATTTCTCCAAAAAGATCGTGGAGAACTGCTGCCAGGTGAGAGGTGCTGAACCAACCGGCCTACGCCTCTCGAATGACTCCCACCAAGTAAAAGCAGCACCCGCAAACTGAAATGTAACAAACAAGACCCCACTAGTCTCAAAAATACCCGTAGTACGTAGTATCCTCTGGCATTTATCCAAAAAAACCTTGGGCATCCTCACCCTCTGTGCCACTGAAAGTCGGAGGCTTAAGTCTGCTGAACCTCTACAGTCTACGCTGCGCATCCTCGGGCATAGCTGGAACCACAAAATCCTGGACTGGAACAACCGGCTGGGATGGGTCTACCCCCGGTGTCTGAATACCCTGTACAACCTGCTCAGGTGTTCGGACAGCTAGAGTCTGATTGCCTCCCCTGGCCTGAGTTGCAGTGGCAGTAGTGGACATGGAAACTGCTTGAGCTAAATTGGAACACACCGTCAATATCTGAGCCAGAGTTTCCTGAAGACCCGGAATAACAATAGGCACTGCCGGTGCCTGAGCCTGTCTCGCTGGAGCGCCATCGGCGGGAACCAGACCTGAACGATAGGGGGATCCTATGGTACTACCCCGGCTGCTGCCTGGGCTGGTCCCCTACCTCTACCACGGCCTCGACCCCTTGTGGGTCTGGCTGGTGCCTGTTCACCCTGATCGGTATTGCGCGTCCTCACCATCTATGAGAGAATGAAACAACGTAAGTTTATATTTCAAGAATTAATAGATTGGCACGAAAGAGTTCAAGAAAATAGAGATGTTTCCTAAATGTTTGGCAGCCTCTCGAAGATAAGTACAGACGTCTCCGTACCGATCCACAAAACTCTATTAAACCTGCTCATGACCGTTGAGTCCTATGTAACCTAGAGCTCTGATACCAACTTTTCACGACCCCAAATCCTAACAGGCCGTGATGGAACCTATCGTGGAACTAGGCTAGCCAACCATCACATTACTACGCTTTTGTTCAATTATAACAGTTCACAATTTAATAATAAGCATGCAACCATAGAATCAAATAATATAGTTAAGTCTTAACGTCCCAATAATAGTCTAACAAACCTGCCTTGCCCGGACGACCCTTCGCGATCGCACCCTAGGCCCGCGAACACATAGACCAAATGGCCTGGGGGCCCCTCAGGTGTTCTAACTCTACGCGAACGCACATGCTCCCCTGCGTTCACACTGACCTGGCCCTCTACTCTCCGCGTTCGCACCAGCCTAACCGCGAACGCATAGTGCAAAAATCCCAGCTCCCAAAATTTCCCTATGCGAACGCGAGGTGCCTTCCGCGAACGCATAGGGTAAAATACCTGTGCAAAAACACCAGAAAACCAGCCTCCCTTTTAAGTCCAAATGAGTCCGTTAACCAACCGAAATCAATCCCGAGCCCCTCGGGACCCTAACCAAACTTACGAACACATCCCATAACATCATTCAAACTTAGTTGCACTCTCAAAACACCAAAACTAACATCAAAACACCAAATTTACATCGGATTCAAGCCTAAGAACTTTGATATTACTAAAATCCACCAATGATGCCGAAACTATCCAAATCAACTCCGATTGACCTGAAATTTTGCAGACACATCCAAAATGACATTACGAACTTATTCCAACTGTCGGAATTCCATTCCGTCCTCGATAGCCTATTTTCCACTGCCAACCAGAATCTCCAAAAACTAACTTTCACTAATTCAAGCCTAATTCTACACCGGGCATCACAAAATTATTCTGAACACACTCTAAGTCCCAAATCACCTAACGAAGCTATACGAGCCATAAAATTCACATTCCGAGGTCATTTACCAATAAGTTAACTCTCAGTTGACTTTTCCCATTTCAAGGCTAGGTTTAAAGACTGAATGACTAAACTCTCACTACAACCATTCTGATTTCAAGCCTACCAACTCTAACACATCAATAACAATTAAACCAAGCTATGACAAGGCAAAGCAGCAAATAAAAATGCAGGTTCTACGTGACGACAGAGCGGGTCGTTATAGTAACCTTGTTCAATTGCTGATAATCACAACATATACTCATAGAACCATTCTTCTTCACAAACAACACTGCCGCACCCCAAGGAGGAACACTCTGTCTAATGCACCCTTTATCAAGCCAATCCTGCAACCGCTCCCTCAATTTCTTCAACTTAGTTAGAGTCGTATGGTATGGTGGAATAGAAATGGGCCGAGTGTTCGGAACCAAATAAATGCAAAAGTCAATATCTCTATCTGGTGGCATGCCCGGTAAATTTGCAGGAAATATCTTTTGGGAACTCCCTCACCACCGGTACTAAGTCCATAAAAGGAACCTCTACACTAGAATTATAACGACCCGACCGGTCGTTTTGAGATCCAGCGCGTCGTTCAGCAGTTGGGAGTCATGAACAACTTCATTTCGGGTATTGTGACTTGTGTGTATTGTTTGAGCTGAAATTCAGGAGGTTTGGAGTTAAATTGAAAGGAAAATTCTCATTTCAGAAGCCTTAAGTTGAAGAAATTGAGTAAGACTGGAATTTTGAGTAAACGACCTCGGAATCAGGATNNTTTTGGGAATGGCTCCGTATGGTGATTCTGGAGTTGGGGCGCGATTTAAAGTGAATTCGGATATCCGGAAGTCAATTTAAGGTCATTTGGCTAAAGATAGAAAACTGAAGGTTTTTGAAGAATTCGACCGGAAATGGAAATTTTGATACCGGGGTTGGAATGCGATTCTGGAAGTTGTATCAGGTCCGTAATGTCGAATATGACTTGCCTGCAAAATTTGAGGTCAATCGGAC
>ML286545.1:0-20396 GCA_005239495.1 Nicotiana undulata
GGGAGGGGGTGATTTGTGTGGTGTCCAATTTTCGCGTGCACTAATTATAGAAGGACATAGTTCTTCTATGTGTTCCTTATACTACTGTTGATGAAATAGTAAATGCGGAAATGAAAGAATACAAGTATTTTTACGTGAAAAACACCCTGCTCAAAAGGGGGAAAAACCACGACCTACTACTCAGTAAGATTTTTACCAACACTTCATTAAATCACTGAGCCCAAACAACATTTATAAAACTCTTGGTAAACTATGGATTACCTCTAATCCCGTTGTGGCAACCAGCCTCTAACTGTTGTGACAACTTCAAGTTAACTCTAACTTGAATACTCAGAGTACCTAATACAATTGCCTCTAGATGAAGCTGAATGGTACAAATTGAAAATCCCACCTACAATTGAACTAGAATTAAAGATAGACACTTGAAACTGGTTCTTCTATCTGGTTCATGTAGCTTCAGGTTCGTACACTTGAATCACACAAGAATTGTTTGCAAAATCCCTTGCTATTTTGCTCTCAAATCAGGTTTAACTTCAGGGTTTGTCGTACCTGTAGAATGAGAACATCCTGCAACATATTGGGTTAATAGAATAAGAAATAAATAGAGTTCCAATGTTGTACTCTTCCTTGGTGGAAGAGTTCTAGTTATCTCAACTTCTAACTCCTCCCTTATCTTGGATAAAGTTCTCTTCGTGTAAGGAGTCTTTCTCCTTATCATTTATGCAATCTTTTCGATCATGAGATATCAGTTATAACAACTTAGGCTTATCTTCTTCACGTGCACCCCTTATGCTTGAATTCTGCTCGTGTCAGTGTATATTGTGGATGGACCTGGTTCATGCTTGAGTTCCTTTGTCAATCATCAAAACAAACTTCACTTCTGCCAAGTCTTCTATCCCTATGTTAGATAAGGAAAGACAGTTTGCTTGAGTTGCTCAACTGAGTTTATTTATTTATTTATATAATTAGCTTATATTCAATAACTACTAATTGGACTAATAAATATTTCATAGGGCTCATTAAAAGGAATAGTTTGGCCAATTTCATTTACAAATCAAGCGGTGATGATAAATCAGACAACACGGTAATAAATTTAGGCAGAATAGCCTAGTAAACCCTTGTATTTATCCGGTTTGACATCCTGGTCCCTTTACTTTGTTTGTTTTCATCCAAATATTTCTACTTGATTAAAACCTATATTTTAAACCATTCTGATCGTTGATCAAGCTTATGTGGCATTTATATTGCTGAGTCAGATAGAGTGCGTAGTCAACACGCTTTTAATAGCGGGTGAATACAGTGGGTTTGATTAAAAAAGTGCTAAAATCAAAAGAAACAATAACAAGAAAAGAAAAAGATTTAAAAAAAATATTATACCCCAATCCCTCTGCATCTTCTTCTCCGCCTAGTTTTTTCTTTCCCTCATTTCCCTCTTCTGGTCGTGAACCCCTCCCCACCCTTCACCCCTTTTTGTAATCCCTCCTTCGACACCCGCTTCCTGCCCTTTCTTCTTCGTAGTGACCCTCTGCCTCCTTTCCCTTATAATTCATTTTTATTACCTTCCCACCACCATTAAACAACCACACAACAGAGTCACGCATGGTGACTAATGTGTTGCGTCCAAGGATTCTAGAATCAAGGACTCAGATTATCGTTGCAGTGAATCGTGTCGCAACATCAAAGAACAATCGGGAGAATATAGATGAGATTTAACAAACATACCTGAAATTTAATAAACAAAAGTACCTATAACGTTTGTTCAATTCTCTCTAAGCTGAAATAAGTACCAAATAAAGAGAGGGTGGGGGTGAGTTTATATGTGTTCGAGCTCCCAAGAAGAGTTTTATGCTTGTGAAAATAGGAAGTTAAAAAGATTTTTTGGTACAAAAATCATGATCTGATTTTGTGCATTTTGTATGGGTCTTATAGGAATTGTAGGAAGAAAAAAGGAGACAGTATAATTGCTCAATGTGGGAGTAGCCATGAAAGGTGCTCGGTTACGCTTGACAGATGAAGAACAAATGAAGAATTGGGTTTGTGTGTGTGTGTTTGGGGGGTGGGGGGGGGGTTAGGGAATAATCATTTTCTATTTTATTTTCTTATGTGACCATAATAAATGACCTCGAGCGTACTGATAGCGTCCTCTCATAAGCGTTTATTATACATAGATTGGATGAGTATAAGTGTTCAATTGGCAAATTGTTAAGTTTGGGGACCGACATGACAAAGTGACACAAATAGGGTGTTCATAAAAACCCGAAAAACCGAACCAAACCGACCAAAAAAATCAATACTTTTTTGTTTGGTTTGGGTTTTGAATTGTAAAAATCGATCAAATTTGGTTTGGTTTTGGTTTGAATAAAAAAATAACCGAAAACACCGAACCAAACCGATTATAGGAGTAACTATTTCAATTGTTATTATTACACCTATATATATGTATATTTTTATACAAAGTTTCAAAATTTTTATGATGAATGTTAATCGTTTGCACTTTTAGTACAATTCTTTATCTTTATATTCTAGTTTGATGGGTAATTTTCTTTTGTTAAGTGTACGATTCCATTTCATGTTTAAAAAAATATTTTTTTAATTGAGTCATTGAATTATTCATCACTATTTGATTCAATTATCATCAATATAGTTTAGTAAATAATAGATTTCTCAAAGGACAATTGATTTGATAGTATTACATTGAAAATGTGATCGCCTGAATATGTGTATGGTAATGTATGCCTTATATTTAAGAAAAACCCGATAAATAACCAAAAAGAGTTTTATGCGACAAAACCCGACATAAACCGAATCGAGAAAAAACTGATTTAATTAATTTAATTTGGTTCTAATATTTGAAAAACCGACTTGCTTAATTCTGATTAATGTGTACTGACACTGGCAACAATAATGTAATGAGGAAACGAAAAACATTTATTGGTAAGCCGAATTTGTTATTTGCACGCTCGAAACATTAATGCATCAGGTGTATCTATTATTAATACCCATTAAATTCAAGTGTGTTACCATTAAATGTTTTCGAAGAATCTTTGGGTATTAATGTCAGTACTCTGTTTTCTCAATTGTGTGAAGAAGATAAACTTGTCTTCGAAAGAGCTTCCACACTCAAAGATGCAATAACTAAGTAACTAACTAAATAAATGCTACAAAATTTTGCTTATTTTGTTTAGTCTATCTAATTTGCAAATTTTAAGATTATTCTTGTTGGCTCCATGTCATATTTACGGGAATGTCAACCAATGAATGATAAATCTTTTATTCCTTATCTATCTTTTGATCCCATAATAAGTGACTTTTTGATTGTTTTTATGCGCATGAAGAAATTCAATTTTTAATATTAATTAGCAATGAAATTGATTATATTAATCTTTATCATTTCTTTCCGAAGGTATGTTCGACAATCACATTTTTCAAAAGTCTTACAATCACATTAATATTAGGATATACGACCACAAAATTTTAGAAGTAGTATTTTCTATCTTAAACTCCGTACATATTCAAATGTTAACCCATGAATTGAAACAGAAGAAAGTACCAACAATGACTAAAACCGAAAATACCTTTGCTTAAGCTATATAGGAGCAGTGACGAAACTAATAATTTTTTCAAGAGTGTTCAAATTTGAAAGAAGTGAAAAAATATTCTCCAACAAAGGAACATGGGCAAAGCTACATAGCCCTAAGGATGATCATATATGAAATACCTTTTATCGAAATTTCTTTTACTTCTTTCAAGTTTGAACATCTTAGATAAAATTTCTGACTTCGTCGTTGCAAAAGATGTACAATGTATGTTATATTAATAATTTACGCATATATACAATATAATTTTTCGATAAAGAATGATCAATTAATCACCCCTTTAGGACAACGTGACTTCGCCCGGTGCATAGGAGGGTCACAAAGAACCTTTTTTTAATACATATAGTAGTTGAAATTAAAAATATTATTCATAAGAAATTTAAGTGCTCGATAGTCAAAGAAACGGGTTCTTTGCAACTTATGGGATTACTTTAGTTATGCCGTGTGGGTCCTTAATGTTTTTTCTAGTGTAAGGTTTGTGGGCAAAAAGAAAAAAGAGAAAAACCGTTGGCTTGCGTAAATGTAGGGCAGAAAGATGGGGCCTAAAGTGCTATCCCTTCTTTCTTTAGGTGGCTCGTCAGTTCAGTTCAGAAAAGAATTGACATTATTCCTTGTTTTTCTGTTGTGGAATCCCAAGCGGGTAGATGATAAGGCAATACATAAAAACATTGCTATTTTATTTGCTGAGATTGAGAATGTATTTGGATTCGCTTATTTTAAGTGCTTATTGATTTTTAGAGGGTATTTGGCTAAGCTTATAAGCTGGTCAAACTAGTTTATAAGTATTTTTTGGCTTATTTACGCGTTTGGTAAAGTTAAAAGTGCTTATAAGCCAAGTTCTTATAAGTTAAAAATAAGCCAAAAGCCATAAGCTGGTCACCCTCAGCTTATGAATTTTTAACTTATAAGCACTTTAAATTTGACTAAAATTTGTACTATTTTATACTTAAAATATTCATTACAAAATTCTTACTTCGATACTCACTGCCTCAAGTACTATTTCAACCTAATCTCCCCGCCCCCCCCCCTTCAAGTCTGCAATCCTCATTGACTATTTAAGATAGACAAATTTTGTATTTCCTTGCTTATTTATATATGTGTGATTGTGTATTAATCTTTCAACTGTATGTAATAAATGAGAACATATCAATTTTTTGGTAAATTAATGTTTGTTTCTCTTCAAATACTTTGTCCTATTTAAGTTTATTTTTTAGTGAGAAACTTTTATCAATTTATTAATTATTATAACTTATGATTATATGCTTATCATAAAATAAATTATATTTATCATAAAAGTTATCTTATCTAAGCACAGTTGCATTTAAAATAAAATGACAAATAGAATATTTTGTATTTGGATCGATTTGGATTCTAAAATTTTGAAGAAATTACGACGCTATAAGTGTGAACAGTTCTAAGGTTATTTAAGTCATTTTAACAGAAAAAGAGCTTATCAGCATTTTTTATCAAATACTGCAGCATCTTATTATCAATTTCAGCACTTGATCCAAACGCGTAACTGCTTATTTAATATATCAGTTTCAGCACCTAATGCTTATCAACTATTTCAAATCAGCTAATGTGATGACCCAAAAGGTCATCCTGTGTATATATGGCTAAATCTGTGTTCCGAGGCCCCGAAACCTCCGTTAATCTCACCTCGATATGCATGCGCGTGTTTCCAGGAAGCTTTTATGTGAAAACTTGATGAAAAAAGAATTTTATAATAATTAATGGAATAGAGTTGACTTTGGTCAACATTTTCGGTAAATGGACCCGGATCCATGATTTCACGGTCCCGGAGGGTCCGTAGGAAAATATGGGACTCGGGCGTATGCACGGAATCGAATTCCGAGGTCCTAAGCCCGAGAAATGAATTTTTAAAGAAAATTATTTTCTGAAAATAATAAAGGTTTTTGGAAATGATAATTGATGTGAAAACCGTGTTACCGGGCCCATATTATGGTTTCGGAGCCCGGAACAAGTTTAATATATGTTATGTGACTTATCTGTAAAATTTGGTGTAAAACAGACTTGAAATGACGTGATTCAGATAAAAAATAGGAATAATTAAGCTTTATGAGGTTTTAAGAAAATTCTATGAGTTTTGGGGTTTAATCCATTGATTTTGATGATATTTTAGTGATTTAAAAGCTTGAATAAGTCCGTAGAATGATTTAAGAGTCGTGTGTGTTTTTTGTTTTGAGTCCCGAGGGCTCGGGTGAGTTTCGGGTAGTTAACGAGGTGTTAAAAAGTCAAAAATCTGGTGTTTTCTTCAGGTTTCTGGTGTCTGGTGTTTCCTTCACTGCGATCGCAGCCTTTGATTCCCGATCGCATAAGCTTAGGTGAAGGGGTAGCTGGGTTGCACTATGCGATCACATCTCGTCCTCCGCGATCGCATAGTGTGCTAGTGGAGTCAGGTGGGGGCTGGGTAGTATCTCTCTGTGGTCGCGTAGTTTTGTCTGCGATCGCAGACGCCTGGTCCGTTCTCTTCCGCGATCGCACCCCCCTTGTTTCGCGATCGCATAATAGTAAAACTTCAAGCTCTGCGATCGCAGCCCCTCTTCCGCGATCGCAGAGGGAAAAATCGTCCAGTTATTTCCTTAAGTCAAAACAGAATGTTATTTCGGGATTTCCACTTCTTCATCAAAAACTTCTTCTCCAAGACCCCCTTGACGACCCCCCAAGCTATTATATCTCCATAACCTTTTGGGTAAGTGTCTCTAACAGCAATTTCTTCCACTTCTTTTCCCTAATCACTAGAATCTAGGCCTAAAATCCTAAAATCAAAGTAGAAATTAGGGGTTTTGGGTAGAGTTAGGTTTTTGGGAATTTTGGGTAATTCAACCCCAATTCAGGGTCGAATTTCAAAATAAATTATATATTCTAACTCGTGGGGGTATGGGTGATCGGGTTTTGGTCCGAGCCCCGTGTTTGGACCAAGCGGACCTGGGGTCAAATTTTGGTGTTTCTGGAAGAATGCTTGGAAATGGGTAATTAGGCTATGAAATTGATTTATTGAGTCATTATTGATATACTTGAGTTAATTATGTCTAGATAATACCATTTCAGAGTTGAATTCTAAAGGAAAGACGGTGTTAGAGGGTTGATTGCTATATTTTGGACCCGAGGTAAGTGTCTTGCCTAACTTTGGTGAGGGAATATGTATTGTGTGCTGTGTGTTAAGTGTTTATCATGTTCAGTGCATATGTGAGGTGACGAGTACCTATGCATTGAGTGTCAAGAATGCCCGTGAGTCTATTTTTGATGAAAATCTTATTATTACTTCCATGTTCGTCATATTATGAATTTGTCTCCACTCGAAAGTTGAATGTTGTGAAATCTCTGGGTGATGAACTCATGATGTATTGGTTCGATTGAGAACCCAATTGTAAAGGATATATTTGAAATGATTGGTTATAGATGAGACCTTTACCGGGCAATTGTTATGATATTGACTGATACTTTCCCCTTGCCGGGTGATTTTGAGTTGTATTTCTACTATGTTGCATTCCTTGCCATTGATATCATCATAATTTGCATAGTAAGGAAGAGAGTAAAAGCACGAAGGGTGATGCCGTGCCATGATTTACATTGATTACATCATAATTTGCATAGTGAGGAAGAGAGTAAAAGCACGAAGGGTGATGCCGTGCCATGATTTGCATTGATTACATTGACATACATAATACATTGCATCGTGAGAAAGAGAGTAAAAGCACGAAGGGTGATGTCGTGCCATGTTTCATGATTATTTACCATCGTACATTGCATTGTAAGGAAGAGAGTAAAAACATGAAGGGTGATGCCGTGCCATTATTTTCATTTCTGGCATTTACGTTTGCTTCCTTATCATTCTTTGTTAAATCGTCTTCCTTGTCCATTCCTTTAACCGTTTATTTGACTGCTTTATCTCATTGTTTCCCCTATAACTGCTCCCGTATCCCATGCTTGTATGTCTGTCTCTTGCCTTGTCTTCCATGTTGTTATGTTGTAGAATAGGACAGATTAACGTTGTTGCTAAGTCTAGCCTCGTCACTACTTCCCCAAGGTTAGGCTCGACACTTACTCAGTACATGCGGTCGGTTGTATTGATACTACACTGCACTTCTTAATGTTATGCAGATCCCACACCCGGACCTAGTGGACAACGTTGAGGGAGTCACCTTCAGTCCACCAAGAGCTTCAAGGTATACCCGCTAGCGTTCATGGGCCTTGGTGTCTCTTCTACCCTTTGGATCTCTTATTGTCTTACATTTTCCGCTAGTCTCATAGACAATGATGTATTTTCCTTTCGGACTTGTATTTAACACTCTATAGAGAGTTCGTGAGTTGTCACATCCCGGTTTTTTGGGGCTTATGCGACGTTCTGTATTTACTATTTCACTTAGCATTATTGAATTATTATTCCATTTCCGTTGTTAAAAACTGTAAAGTGTTCTGTTATTTCGGTTAAGATGGTATCTCAATGTTAGATTAACTATACAAGTTGGCTTGTCTAGCGGGTTCAACGTTAGACGCAGTCACAGCCTTAAGGGTGGGATTTCGGGTCGCGACAGCTAATCCAAACGGGCTCTTAAGCAGTTTTTTACTCCCTCCGGTCCAAAATAAGTGATTTTTTGTATGTTTTCACGCAAATTAAGAAATCCACCTTTTAGCATTAATTAACAATGAAATTGACCATATTAACCTTTACTATCCCACATAAATACTCCTAACACATACTCCAACACTATTTACTCCAAGGGCAATGTAGAAAAAAAATAATTAATTCATTCTTGAAATCTTAAAAAATCGCTTATTTTGAACCACAAGAAAAAAGGTCAGAAAATCACTTATTTTGGATCGGAGGGAGTAGTTTGTATGGTATTTGGCAATGATAAAAAATGCTTAAAAGCTCTTACTTCTAGGCATAAAAAGTACTCCCTCCGGTCCAAAATAAGTGATTTTTTGTATGTTTTCACGCAGATTAAGAAATTCACCTTTTAGCATTAATTAGCAAAGAAATTGACCATATTAACCTTTACTATCCCACATAAATACTCCTAAAACATACTCCAACACTATTTACTCCAAGGGAAATGTAAGAATAAAATAATTAATTCATTCTCGAAATTTGAAAAAATCACTTATTTTGGACCAAAAGAAAAAGGCCAGAAAATCACTTACTTTGGACCGGAGGGAGTACAAAAATAATCCCAAAGCCAAAAGTAGGGTATTACCAACTTATGGCTTTTGGCTTTTAGCTTAAAAGCTACTTTTTATAAGCCAATCCAAACACCATCTCTATCCGGTCCAAAATAAGTGATATTTTGATTGTTTTAGCACATATTAAGAAATCCATCTTTTAACATTAATTAGTAATGAAATTGACCATATTAATATTTACTATCTCTTCACATAAACACTCATAACACATACACCAATATTATTTACTCCAAGGGCAATCCTCCTTTTCTGATTGATTGAAAATAGCAAGGAAAGACAAGCAAAAACTTTGTTGGCTCAAGAAGTTCGGAAAAAAATAATTAATTTATTCTTAAAATCTGAAAAATCACTTATTTTGGATCATCAAACAAAAGCTAAAAATTCACTTATTGTGACCGAAGAGAGTAATATTTTTGATTGAACACGAAATTTTAAATATATGATTTCAAAACTTTGGTTTCGTAATATTAACTTTCCTTATGGTTTCAAGAAAAAGTGTACTCAATAAAACATAAGAATAGACAAAAATACACCCGATAAGATAATTTAGCAGCATTTCGATTATGAGACTCTACTAAGTACACTTTGGTCCATTACTCGCAACCAAGTCTGAAATCTGATACCAACTTTTATTCAAGGTCGGCTCAAGGCCGAAGTCACTGAGGCAATGGCTTTAGGTCCCCAAAATAATGATGCCTCGTTTTTAATACTAAATTTGATAATTAATTTATTGAAAAAGTAATGAATATTTTAAAATAAAAAGTATAAGATCTAGTGATAAAATAGTGATTATTTTATCATTTATATTTTGTCCTCAATATACTTTTTCTTTTTTTTCTCCAGTCCCATATCAAAATTTATACTTTGTACATTCTTTTCTTTTCCATATTAAACTGTTTATTCTCTCAAAAATAACACAAGAAATAATGAATAGATCAAATTGCACGTGTTTTTTCACTCCTTTTCAAAGTGTTAAGCATTAGTGCAATGTAATTTTATTTTTATATCAAGTAATTTAGCTTCTAGAATCATGCTTTATTATTTTAGTTCGACATTTGTTATTTTTACCTAACATAGGTATTGGTTTTATATTATATACTATTTTAGAATTCAAAATTTGTCAACTAGAAAATATCAGTGACATTACTTAATCACACAACTTAGAAAAAAAGAGGGATTGAAACATTAATATAACCTCAACAAGGAGCTCTCTATAATAATGCTTCAAAGAAAGATTAAATGAATTGATTGGATTGTCAATTGAAAAAGAATTATTAACTAAAATTGATTATAAAAAAAATTATTAAGCACTTATGTATACGGTTAAAATCGGACCTACTTGATTTTACTGATTAACCGAGACCAGAGTGATGGATCGAAGAGATCGATCCCGTAATAGATCAGATCGAGGCATGATGATAAGGTACCAGGTTCGAGATTCGAGGTACCTGTTGAGATCGAAACCAGTAGTGATCGAGAATGAATGAGATAGACATCGAGCAAGACCGAAGATAGCATAATAACAGAAAGACGAGATATTCGTGACTGATCGAAGATCATGGCGAAAATCTCGGAATGAATCGAATCAAGAGCGGTTGTTTAGCTAATTATGGGATTTCCTTCTGTAATTAGAATTTTACCATAAATAGAATTCCTCTACTATATAAAGAGGAATTCTAATCATTTGTAACACACATTATTCACATATATCAAAGCAATATAGCACTCTCTCTCTCGCTTATACTCTCTTGTTCATCAATTTACTTTCTGCTTCATTATTTTAGTATCAGTCAGTTCGAGGGCACACTAGCTTGAGGGCTAAATTGCATTATTACACTGGTTTTCTCTACTTGATTGTCAATTTCTATTATTTATCATCGCATTTACCAATTGATATAAGGTGAAATCACGTATCCTTACAACCACATTATAAATTTAATTGTTATCCAATTTTAAGGGTAAACAGTTTGGCGCCCATCGTGGGGCTAAGATAATAGTGATTACCTGGTATTAATTCTCATAACACATACTGCTTTACGCTTGTTCTCGTAAGTGTTTTTGATTTTAGTATAAACATGTCAAACTCACAAGCCGCACCTACACATGGTGACAACAACCTCGGTTTCCATGGGGAAAACGACAATGTAGCTGCCCCAGGGATCGAAGTGCCTCAGGTTGACCTCGAGGGGGTACCAATTGCAAATCTCGTCGATGTCAGTTCGCATGTCGCCCTAAATGCAAATCTCGGCGTTAATCCCGAACGTAGTGTACACATGGCAGTTCGATCAGGTGGTCGAGGTACGCATGACGGAGAAAATGGTGGCGTCAGTATTCAGTTGATATTTGAAATTTTACAGGCTCAACAAGCTATTATAGCACAATTGCAAAATCAGAACCGTGCACCAAGTGTGGTCGAACCCGAGCCCTCACTAGAAGTTGTTCACAGGTCCGATCCTATACCGGAAAGATCAAACGCGAATGAACCGGGGACTGACCCCTCCATTATGAGAATGCTCGAGGAGCTCACTAAGCGAGTCAAATCTGGGGAAAAGAAGATTGAGGCTAATGACAAAAAGGTGGAAACATACAACTCCCGAGTTGACCAAATACTGGGGGCACCACCAATTCTGAAGAGTTTGGATTCGAAGAAGTTCGTGCAGAAGCCTTTCCCCCAAAGTGCAGCTCAGAAGCTCATCCCGAAAAACTTTTGCATGCTAAAAATTCCCAAGTATAATGGGACCACTGACACTAACGAGCATGTCACTTCTTATACATGCGCAATAAAGGGGAATGACTTAGAGGATGACGAGATTGAGTCTGTTCTGCTAAAAAAGTTTGGAGAAACTTTATCGAAGGGGGCGATGATATGGTACCACAATTTGCATCGATTCATTCTCCATGCTTGCAGATTCCTTCGTCAAGGCTCACGACGGAGCAATAAAGGTCCCGACTAGGAAGTCGGACCTCTTAAATGTGAAATAAAATGACAAAAAAATGTTAAGGGAATTCGTATCTCAGTTCCAGGTGGAACGCATGGACCTACCCCCAGTCACAGATGATTGGGTTGTTCAATCCTTTACCCCAGGTTTGAACGAACGAAGTTCGGTAGCACCACGACAACTAAATCGGCATTTAATTGAATATCCAGCGGTGACTTGGGTCGATGTGCATAATCGATACCAGTCAAAGATTAGGGTCGAGGACGATCAGTTGGGGACCTCTTCCGATTCCGTTTATCCAAACAGGCCCGTTGGCAGAATTTGAAGGTACATTGATAGAGAACCTCGATCTAACAGAGATCGGTACCAACCGTGGACGGAGATCGTAGGAACAACGACCTTATGCAGGAACAACGACCTTATGCAGGAACGACGACCTTATGCATAACCCCGTACGAAATTACCGAAGGAATGATCGAGGACAGAGCTTCTGAGGGCTCATGAGTAAGAGTAGCTTCGATAAACATGTCAAGCCCACAGAAGCACCACGATTATCAAAATACAAATTCAGCATCGACGCATTAGGTATTGTATCAGCCATTGGGCGAATCAAGGATACTAGATGGCCTAGACCCCTACAGACCGATCCGGCGCAAAGGAACCCTAATCAAAAATGCAAATACCATGGTACCCATGGTCATAGAATCGAAGACTGCAGACAGTTAAGAAGGGAGGTGGACAGTCTATTCAACGAGGGTCATCTTCGAGAATTCTTGAGCGGCCGAGCCAAAAATCACTTTAGAGACAGGGATGCAAATAGGAGGAACGAACAGGAGGAAGCACATCATGTGATTCATATGATCGTTGGTGGGGTCGATATTCCGCAGGATCCCGTGTTTAAACGTACCAAGGTGTCGATCACCAGGGAAAAACGAACTCGAGGCTATATTCCATAAGGGACCTTGACTTTCAATGACGAGGAAGCAGAAGGGATCTCACAACCCCACAATGATGCATTGGTAATCTGTATTCTTATGAATAAAATTCAGGTTAAACATGTTTAATTGATCCAGGAAGCTCGGCCAATATTATTCGATTGAGGGTCGTGGAACAACTCAGCCTATAGGATCGAATTGTGCCCGAAGCTCGGGTTCTCAATGGCTTCAACATGGCGAGTGAAACTACCAAAGGTGAAATTACTTGCCAGTCAACGTAGCCGGGACCATTCAGTAAACAAAGTTTCATGTGATCGAGGGCGATATGAGATACAATGCCCCGCTCAGAAGACCCTAGATTCGTAACATGAGGGCGGTCCCCTCAACCCTTTACCAAATTCTGAAATTCCCGACGCCACATGGAGTAAAAATGGTATATGGGGAACAACATGCTGTCAAAGAGATGTTCGCGTTCGATGAAGTAATACTGGTATTGGCGATTTCATCAATAAATGGATCGGAGTCAAAAGGAAAGCAAGAGGCCAAATAGCAGCCACGGGTACCAGCCTCGACCCAATCGGAGGAACAAGGAGCGAACGAGGATGCCAAACATTGGATCCCCCGATCTTTCATAATTCTCAATGACTCAGACGCTAAAACATTAATGATCGAAGAGCTGGAACAAGTCATTCTGGTCGAGTACTTACTCGAACAAAAGGTATACCTGGGCACGGGATTAACTCCCGAGCTCAGGAAAAAACTTATTCAATTTCTTTTAGATAACATGGATTGTTTTGCTTGGTCCCATCTTGATATAACAGGGAACCCAACGGAGATCACTACACATCGACTTAGCTTGAACCCGAAGTTCCACCCGGTAAAACAAAAGAGAAGGCCCCAGTCCGAGGTAAAACATGCATTCATCCAGGACAAGGTAACCAAACTTCTCAAAATAGGATCCATTCGGGAAGTAAAGTATTACGAATGGTTAGCTAACGTAGTTGTAGTCCATAAGAAGGGAAATAAACTTAGAATGTGCGTAGACTATAAGGATTTAAACAAAGCATGCCCGAAAGATTCCTTTCCTTTGCCGAATATCGATCGCATGATCGATGCCACGACCGACCACGAGATCCTTAGTTTTCTCGATGCTTACTCCGGGTACAATAAAAAACAAATGAACCCGGAGGATCAGGAAAAGACTTCGTTCATCACTAAATACGACACCTATTGTTATAACGTAATGTCGTTTGGTCTAAAAAATGCCGGTACTACTTATCAACACCTAGTAAATCGAATGTTCGAAGAACAAATAGTAAATCAATGGAAGTTTATATTGACGACATGCTAGTTAAGTCCCTGCGAGCAGAGGACCATTTGAAACATTTACAGGAGACCTTCGACATACTAAGAAAATACAACATGAAGCTCAACCCGAAGAAGTGCGCATTCGGGGTCGGGTCGATCAAGTTCCTTGGCTTCATGGTATCGAATTGAGGAATCGAGATCAACCCTGATAAAATCAATGCCATCAAAGATATCACGGTCGTGGATAATTTAAAGACAATACAAAGGTTAACAGGGCGCATAGCCGCCCTAGGTCGATTAATTTTGAGGTCCTCGGATAGAAGCCACCGATTCTTCTCACTGCTTAAGAAGAAGAGGAATTTTGCATGGACCCCGGAATGCCAACAAGCCTTGGAAGAACTAAAATGATATCTTTTGAGCCCACCACTACTTCATACCCCAAAGGTGGACGAGCAACTCTACCTATACTTAGCGGTCTCGAAGATAGCGGTAAGTGGGCTACTAGTTCAAGAAGAGAAAGGTACGTAATTCCATGTTTATTATGTTAGTCGAACCCTAGGTGAGGCTGAGACCCAATACCCACACTTAGAAAAATTAGCGTTTGCTTTAATAAGTGCCTCTAGAAAATTAAAACTGTATTTTCAGTGTCACCCTATTTGTGTTGTGACTACATATCCCCTTCATAATATTTTGCACAAACCCGAACTTTCGGGTTGATTGGTCAAATGGGCCGTCAAGATCAGCGGGTATGAAATCGAGTATCAATCCCGAACGACCATCAAATCTCAAATCTTAGCAGCCTTCGTGGTCGACGTCATGCTAGCCCTCGTACCCGAGGTCGAAAAGGAACTATTACTAAGATCGGGTACATCATCGGGAGTGTGGACCCTCTTCATAGACGACTCTTCGAACGTGAAGGGGTCCGGGCTAGACATCGTTTTGAAGCCGCCCACAGGTAATGCAATTAGACAGTCTATCAGAACTTCAAAATTTACTAACAACGTGGCTGAGTATGAGGCAATGATTGAAGTTCTTGAGCTAGCTAAGAGTTTTCGAGTAGAGGTCATCGAGGCCAAATATGATTCCCTACTTGTGGTAAACCAATCAACAGAACTTTTGAGGTTCGAGAAGATCGAATGCAGAGGTATTTGGAAAAACTACAGGTGGCTCTACATCGATTTAAGGAATGGACCCTACAACACGTACATCGAGAACAAAACAGCAAGGCCGATGCCCTTACAAATTTAGGGTCATCAGTCGAAGACGACGAACTTAGCTCGAGGACTGTCGTACAACTTTCGAGGTCAGTAATCGAAGAAGGCCACACCGAACTAAACTCCACAAGTCTGACCTAGGATTTGAGGAATAAGTATATATAATACCTAAAGAACGGAAAGCTTCCATCGGATCCTAAGTAATAGAGGATTCTACGCACGAAGGCTGCACGGTTCACATTGGCCGAGGATGGAACACTGTATAGGAGAATGTTCGATGGACCATTGGCGATATGTTTGGGACCAAGAGAAACCAACTACATCCTACGGGAAATTCACGAAGGCACTTGCAGAAATCATTCATGCGCCGAGTCATTGCTTCACAAAGTCATTAGAGAAGGATACTATTGGGCCGATATGGAAGAGGATACAAAAGAGTTTGTTCGAAAGTGCGAGGAATGTCAAAAGTATGCACCGATGATTCACCAACCCGGGGAGCAACCCCATTCAGTCTTATCCATGTGGCTGTTCATGAAATGGGGAGCGGACATCGTTGGCCCTCTCCCATCGGACCCAAGTAAAGCTCAATTCATTTTGTTATGACTGACTATTTTTCCAAGTGGGTTGAAGCACAAGGCTTCGAGAAAGTCAGAGAAAAAGAAGTCATAGACTTCATTTGGGACCACATTATATGTCGATCGGGATGCCTGTTGAGACCGTATGCGACAATGGGAAGCAATTCGTCGACATCAAAGTGACAAAATTTCTCAAAGATCACAAGATTAGAAGGATTTTATCAACGGCACATCATCCTAGTGGGAATGGACAAGCCGAATCGAAAAAAAGACCATCATTCAAAATCTATAGAAAAGATTGATCGACGCTAAAGAAAATTGGAGAGAGATACTGCCCGAGGTTCTTTGGGCGTACCACACAACGTCAAAATCCAGTTGGGGGAAACACCGTTCGCTTTAGTATATGGTGTCGAAGCTCTGATCTCGGTCGAAGTCAGGGAACCTAGCCTCAGGTTTCAGTATGCGACGGAAAAGTCAAATCACGAGGTTATGAATACAAGCCTAGAATTTCTAGATGAAAGAGGGGAAGCCGCACTCGTTCGAATGGCCGCACAGAAACAACAGATCGAAAGGTATTACAATCGAAGAGTAGATCTTCGACACTTTAAAATCGAGGACTTAGTTCTGTGAAAATTCACCCTCAACATTCGAAACCCGAATGAAGGAAAGCTTGGCCCAAACTGGGAGGGACCGTATCAGGTCCTCGATATCGTCAGAAAAGGATCCTACAACCTTGGAACAATGAACGACAAGCAATTAATAAACAATTGGAACATATCACTCCTCAAACGATATTACTGCTAAGGTACGACCTTCTCCATTTTCATTTATATTTTATATTAACCAATTGCAAGTGTTTTATCAAAGACATCGAGGGATTCTTCAACACAAATACCTTAGGTCTGAAAGAACGCGTTGCACTCTTTTTTCCTTAGACCGGTTTTTGTCCCGAATGGGTTTTTCGGCGAGGTTTTTAACGAGGAAAACAGTGTTCGTGCTAAATTAGAGCAATTCAACAGTATCCGAGGCTTCTTTACAATTAACCTCGAATACTGGGGGGCATCACCCTCGAATGTCAACTTTGTTACAAGGAAAGTACTTCGTGTCAACAGGGTCTCGATAGTTAAATTTTGTAAGGGCCAAACGGTTGAACGAACCGTGCCCATGTAGATTACTCAAGCCCTAACATCAAGCATGTACGCATGTATAATCATCTATTGAGATAAGTATTTTTCCTTGCCAAATATTTCATGCCTTAGAAAATTTTACTTTACAATTTCTTTTGATCTATTGTGGAAACAAGCTTAAGGGCCGATTATAACTAAAGTTCGAACAACTAACCCCACACTCGGGGACTGTCGTCCGAAAAATTGACGTGATCGAATTACTAAAACCTCGATATCGTAAGACCTTAAAAAGGCAACCCTCAATTTTTATAGGCCACAGCCACCCCACTCGGGGACTGACACTTCGAACAAGTTTGAAGTCCAACGGGGAAACAAGCCCAAGAGGAAAATCCGAAGCTAAAGGCTACGACAAAATTAACAAGGTTCGAAGACGTCCAAATTTCGTAATAAAACAGGGTTACGATGACATCAACCCTCGAAAACCCTAAGGGGTACCGGATTGTTCGAAATCTCAAACCATTTCTCTGTTTCATGCTAAGGCATTACGAAACAAAGGGTTTCGATAACATCGACCCTCAAAAATCCTAATGGGTACAAATTTATCTCATGCTAACGCATAACAAATTTTTATATGATTAACTCTTTTAAGGCGAAAAGGGAAAAAAACCATTCCTTTTACAAAGGTCACATCAACCTAATACAAAATCCTAAGGGACAATTTTATTTTTGAGTTCGAGAAGTCATCCTCACTCAACTAAAACCTAAGGTTAATCCTAGTACGAGCTCGAGCAAGCATCCACTCGACACCAACTCAGTTTCGGTTAAAACACCCAAACTCGAACCAACGAATAAAATTTCATAAGGCATGAATAAAGCGAAATTCTGTAAGGCATAAACAAGGTGAAGTCTCACGATACAAGATAGAAAGAAAGAAAATTTTCTTAAATATCAAAATCATTTAAAAGGGAGACATGGCCTGGTCGAGGTTTTATACAAAATTCAAATAGTGAAAAATCCTAAGGTTCCTTATTTTCTCCGGGGGAAGCTCCTTCTCCATAGGCATCCCCCCCGCTCTCTCTCTCGATGTCATCATCATCATCAACGGAGGAGGACAGTGCCTTAGCATCGGCTTCATGCTCTTTGGCCTTTTTATTATCTCTTCAGTAAGATCGAAACCTCGAGCATGGATTTTCTCGAGGGTTTCCCTCCGATATTGGCACTTGGCGAGTTCGGAAACCCAATGTGCTCGAGTTTGGGCAGCCTCAACAGTTTCTCTTGCTTGGTCTTGAGCAGCTTCAGCATCAGACCAGTAGACGGCCACAATCGCCTCCGCATCGGCCTTAGCCTTTTCAGCTTCAGATTTGGCCTTTGCAAGTTTGGTTCCCAACCGAGCCTCGAGCTCCTCTATATTCTTATCATGATCCAAGCTCTTCTCCTTCATGCCAAGGAGATGACTTTCAGCCGATGACAAATGAGCTCAAGCAGCTTCCTTCTCTAAGGCAAGGCGGTCCATTTTTTGCTTCAATGTCAGGGTCTCCGCCTTCATCGCATCAACCTCTCCTCGAAGCTGCTCGAACCTCTCGAGCTTCTGCTGGACCTGTGAGATCAAATTATTAGCCATCACCCCAACCTATTCCATGAGCCTCTAGTATTTTTATTACCTGCTCGGTTAGGTCGCTTTGTTCTTTTTGTGCCGCAACTAGCTCAACTTAGAGGTCCTTGATTTCTTCTTCTTTTTGCCCGCTGAGGAGCTTAAGGGAATTCTTCTCCTCAGTGAGCCCTTGGAGATCATCCTTGCACAGACTCAGCTCTGCTCGGGATTTTGAAAATTCCTCCTAATGAAGTACCGAGGCCTACACAGAAAGAATAAAAGAAATTAGACAAGAAGAGGGAAAACAAACACAAATATGACATCGTCGAGGGGAGTTAAGGCTTACCCGATTCATATCTTGTTGTGCTTCGTTGAAGAGACTCGATGCTTCGCATGAGTCCTTCCTCAAAACCTCCAAATCACTTAGGCCAGCAGCATCTTCGACCCCAGTAAAGTAACCACGGAAAGGGTCCTCCCCTCCATGGGCTCCTTCTATGGAAGGGGTCTTCAAGGCCCGAGCCTCCTGAATCATCCCCTCAGAGAACGAAGGAAGTGACAGGGATACTCCAATTTCTATTTCCCCAAGTGGGTCAATTGGGGCGTTCTCTCCATCTCGAGGGACCTCGAGACCAACCCCTACAACCGTAACTTCCGTTTTCTCACTATGACGGGAGGCTACTTCAGTCTTTGACGACTCGAGGACTTCGCCCAAGTATTTTTCCACGACCCCCTCATCTTGAGGTGGAGTCTTTGCAAACTTCACAGACTCAATGGCCTTTGGGGCCTCGGTGTTCATCCACACTCGCGCCACCAGCCCGAAATCGTTTTCTTCCTCTTCTTCTTCTTCGTATTTCTCCCTTAGGCGTCGAACTGACTCTTCTGTCAAGAGGATAATATTCTTTTTGGGCTTATGATCCCCTCTCTTCTTGGGCTCTGGATCCTAGGAGGTTGAGGCCCCTTTTCTCTTTTTCTTCTTCGCCGGTTTCGGGTGCGGGATCAAAGTCTCTTCCTCACCAGATGGGGGCCTCGTGATTTAATCTTTGCCAAGGACTGCAGGAAAAGAAATTGAATAAGCGTGGGAAGAACGTTCGAACGAAATCATTGAATACATAAAAGGGGATTACCATGATTTTTGGCTTCCCATCAGCCCTTTGATAAATCGCGCCATGCGCGTTCAGCATACGTCGAGGTTGAGACTAGGTCCCTGACCCAGCTTTTAAGGTTGGGGATGGCACCGGGCATCCAGGCAGCGGCTACATCGAAAAAGAACACCGATAAGAGAAAGCGGAGAAGCAAAGTAACAAATAGAAACTAATAAGGGGATCGTACTTGCGTTTTATATTCTACCTCTCGGGGAATGGCATCTTCTCGGCCGGAATTAGGTCAGAGGTCTTCACCCTGACGAATCGACCCATCCAACCTCAGTCCTTGTCCTCGTCTATACTGAAGATGAAGACTTTGGTGGCTCGACGCTCGAGTTTTATTAACCCGCCTCGGTCAAGCCGGGGGCTGTATAACCTGATGAGGTGGTCGAGAGTAAAGGGGAGCCCTTCGACTTTACACACAAAGAATCTAAGCAGTATTACGATCCTCCAGAAAGAGGGGTGGATTTGACCGATAGTCACCTGGTACTTTCTGCAAAAGTCCACGATGATTGGTTCAAGGGGACCCAAATGAAAGGGTAAGTGTAGACACTCAGGTAGCCTTCCACGTGGGTGGTAATAGCCTCCTCTGGGGCCGGTATCACGACCTCTTTGTTCTGCCAGTTGTAGTCCTTCTTTACTTTGTCGAGGAAGTTCTTAGGTATCGATCATATGTATCCCGATACCTCCTCGCAATGACCGGGGACCGACAAAGTTTTCTCGATTTTGAAATCGGAGCTAATAATACCCCCCCCCCCCCC